>CAUYQU010078243.1:0-89667 GCA_963574635.1 Cheracebus regulus | reverse complement strand
CACACACTGGGGTCTGTGGTGGGGAAACAGGGGAGGGACAGCGGGGGGTGGGGAGTTGGGGAGGGATAACATGGGGAGAAATGCCAGATATAGGTGATGGGGAGGAAGGCAGCAAACCACACTGCCACGTGTGTACCTATGTAACAATCTTGCATGTTCTTCACATGTACCTCAAAACCTAAAATGCAATTAAAAAAAAAAAAGATTGGACATCATAGGGCTCACAGAGAACGTCCCGTCCCACAACAGAGACGCTCGTTCTTTCCACATGGTTGAGGTGTGTGTTCCTGCTGAATCTCATGTGGAAATGTGGGCCCGGGGCCGAGGCGGGGCCTGGTGGGAAGGTTTTCAGTCATAGCAGTGGATCCCTCATGGCTGGGTGCTGTCCTTACCCTTGGGAGCAAATTCTCACCAAATCTGCTAGTCTAGAAGTGTGTGGCACTGATGTGCAGCGCAGTGGCTCACGCCTGTAATCCCAGCACTTTGGGAAGTCGAGGCAGTTGGGTCACCTGAGGTCAGGAGTTCGAGATCAGCCTGGCCAACATGGTGCAACAGCGTCTCTAGTAAAAATACAAAAATTAGCCAGGCGTGGTGGCGGGCGCCTGTGATCCCAGCTATTTGGGCGGCTGAGGCAGGAGAACAGCTTGGACCTGGAGGCGAAGGTTGCGGTGAGCCAGGATCGCTCCACTGCACTCCAGCCTGGGCCACAAAAGCTAAACTGTCTCAAAAAAATAAGTAAATAAAATAAAAATTAACAAAAATAAAATAAGTAAATACTAAAAAGGCAAAAAAACCCCTTGTGACTTGGAAGTTCAGAGATGCTTTTACACAACTTTCTGCCCAGGGTCTTTTGCCCTTGGCCCTGTGGACACTGGAACCAGGTCCTTTTCTGGGGCGGGGCCATCCTGGGCACGGCAGGCTGATGTTGAGCGGCGTTCCTGGCCTCCACCCACTCCACGCCAGGAGCACCCCCTGGTTCCAACAGCTACAAATGCCCCCAGGCATCGCCCAGTGTTCCCTGGGGGCCAGGATCAGCCCCAGCTAGTTGAGAACCACTGCCTTCAATCAAAAACAAAATGTATAGAAACACCACCACCTGTTAATACCACCTGGTAAGAAGGAACAGCTTCATTCTGAAACCTTGGGGTGCTCTTGGCTCGTCCAGACCCGCAGCGGATGGGCGCCCTGACCTCCCGCTGAGGCCACACTCACCCTGAGTCCTCCTCTTTGGGGACCACGATCTCCACGCTGCACGTGGGCTCCACCTGCACCGTAATCTGCTGCAGGCTGTCTTCTGCAGGTGGCTCTTCCTGTGGCCTGCAGGCAATGGGAGGCTGTGCCTCAGTTTCCTTCCTCTCATCCCCCCATCCTACCCCCAGGAGTGCCCAGTGAACTCCAGAGCCAGTCCCAGAGGGGGTTTGGGAGCCTCCTGCTTGGGCCTGGTCTTTCTGGCTGCCACTCCCAGCCTGGGGACTGTCCACATGCGTCCCTTGGTGACTGTGGGGCTGGCAGGGCCTGGGGCACAGCAGGCTCTCAGGGCATATGAGTGAATGGTGGCCCCGACCGGCTTAGGCGTCACAGATCCTGCCCACCCCCACAAGAGTTCCTGAACCTGGCAACCGAGGGCCTAACAGGTGAGTCAGTGTCCCAGCAGCCTAGCCTGGGCATGCAACCTCTCCAAACGGTATGCTGGACAGAGGGGAGGGTCACATCCCACCCAGCACACCCTGGGCACCAAGGCACACCAAGGGGTTTCTTTCATTAGGCAGCAGTGATTAAAACACAGTTAAGGAAAGCAACACCTCGCCACTGCCCCAGTGTTCACAAGAGCGAGACCCTGGGGACCTCACAAATGTCCGTGAGGTCTGGGCACTTGAAGCCGGGTGCAGCCCATGGGATGGAAGGCTGATATGCAGGTACAACAGGGAACGGCGCAACAAGGGGCGGGCGGCGTGCATGGGTGTGTCCATTTGTGTCAAAATAAAAGGGAACCATAGCCGGGCGCTGTGGCTCACGCGTATAATCCCAGCACTTTGGAAGGCTGAGGCAGATGGACTGCCTGAGGTCAGGAGTTTGAGACTAGCCTGGACCACATAGTGAAAACCCCGTCTCTACTAAAAACACAAAAAATTAGCTGTGTGTGATGGTGGGCTCCTGTAATCCCAGATACTAGGGAGGCTGAGGCAGGAGAATCACTAGAACCCAGGAGGTGGAGGTTGCCGTGAGCCTAGATAGCGTCAATGCACTCTAGCCCGGACAACAGAAGCGAAACTCTGCCTCAAAATAAATAAATAAATAAAGGAAGCACAAGCCTGGTGCACATCTGCTGTGTCCCCAGAAAGTATCCCTGCAAAGAGACAAAACCCACAGTCCCAGTAGCTGCTCCTGGGGAGGGACGGGCCGTGGCAGGAGGGGGCATTTCACGATGTTCCCTCTTGTACTTTAAGTTAACGAAAACTTAACAGAAGAAGAAATAACGAAGGATCCACAGGCCAGAACTGCCCCAGGGCATAAGAAAAACAAAAGGACTAGAAGATTCTGTGTGGTTCTAGCACTGAGTGCTGGAATCTTACATCTGTCCCCAGGAGAGAATGGGCAGAGAGCAGAGGGGCTGGGGGGCCGAAATGGGAGCTGTGAGCTGTACAGGATGAGCCACTGAGAGACCCAGGGAGGGAAGGGGGCTGGGTCTCACCTGCCATCCTGTCCAGAGGACTGTGTGCGCCGCCTGTAGAGAGAAGGCAAACAGGTGACACAGGGAAAGAGCCATGACCCTTGCCCCTCGGCAACCCCGCCCACCTGTATATTGGATACCCAGCCCACCTGTACATCTGATGCCCCGCCCTCCTACACATCCATTGCCCTGCCCACATCCACAGCAATGCCTGGCCCTTCTGCACATCAGATGCCCCACTCACATGCAGAGCAGATGCCCCGCCCACCTGTACTGCAGATGCCTCGCCCACCTGTACCGCAGATGGCCCACCCACCTGTACCGGGGCTGCTCAGACGTCTCCGAAGGGGACCGCTCAGGAATGGAGAGGGATGTGGATGACAGAGTCGTGGCAATGGAGGCTGTAGTGGCTTCTTCAAAAGAAGGTGGAGTGCAGGGCAGTAGGTCAGGCCGGCCTGTGGGGAGAGGACTGTGGGCACCTTGCAGAGCCTCCGGGCCCCAAACGCCACAGAGGGTTCTCCCTGAGGCTGGGCTCACCCAGGAGCCCACAGCCCAGCGCCTGCAGCCTCCTGGACACGCCATCTCCCCACACAGCAGAGAAGGGTGATGTTCCCCCTTGCATGAAGACTTCTGAGCACTCTCAAAATAGAATCCAGACCCCTACACAGCCCCGAGGGCCCCGTGCGAACTGGCCCGTCCCACCCCACTCCCCTCTCCCTCTCTTCCCCTCCCTACTGCTCAGCCACAAGATCCTCCTTGCTGTTCCCCAGCAGGTGTGGTCCTGCCCCACAGCAGGAACGTCCCTTCCTTCATTCCATCCCCCCCACTCCCTGACATCAGGCCCAGCCTGGGGACTACATGCCTTCTGTGGCATCCCAGTGCACCTCGGGTGACAGTGACCGTGACAGAAGGTGGGAGCTGTCACCACCCCCCACTGCCCAGTGGAGCCTTCTACACTCAGCTCTCTCTGGGACTCTTTACTGGGGCCAGGTGGGCTCTGCAGATCCTGGAGGTGACAACTGAGTGATGAGCACTCAGGATGAGGCCTGCGCCCTGCCCACTGGGCTGCTGTTGGCACCCTGTGGCCCCCACAAGCACACTCCCGCCCTCTGCCCCTCACCTTCGTCCTCCAGCGTGGGGTAGCTGCGAGCCCCCCGCAGATCATACTGGGCCTCCTCTCGCTCACTGGGGATCTGGCTGGCCGAGAAGGCGGCTGTGGGTCCCAGGGGTTTGACGGCCAGCAAGGCTCCACCGCGCCCCTTCTTGGAGGGTGAGGACTTCAGGGCTGCAGGGGAGGGAGGGTGGGTGTTGGCACCTGGGGCTGCTGGGGGCTCGCAGCAAAGCCCAGACAGGACCGCTGCCCGCATATGCCCCTGCCATCCCTGAGGCCAGGAAGCAGCAAAGCCTCTTTGTGGAAACTCAGGCTGGCTGGGGAGGCACTGGGGGTCCCAGTCACCGTCTCTGAGACACACAGGGCTTGGCACAGTGCCTGCCCTCCCGGGGCCCTGCAGACCTGTGGCTCCCATCTATCAAGCTGGCCTGGGCCCCCAGTTTCAGACGGACACGAGATCCTTGCGGAGCACCAGGTGTTGTCGTTGGAGAACTCAGTGGCTCAGCATGTAGGGCCTAGATCCGGGCTCGCCTGCTGGCTGTGTGGCTTAGTGTCTCTGAGCCCTGGTGGCCGACCTTAGCAGTCGGGTTGGGTGGGGCAGGTGATGCCGCAGCGCTCCGCAAGGGACTGGGCCAGTCCTCAGTGCTGTTTGAGCTCCGCCTCCTCACCAAGTGCTTGTGATCTCTGGCCCCAGAATGGCCCCCACCGTTCCTGGTAAACAGTAGGTGCTCAGTTTGCCTTGCGCAGCTTCCTACAGTCACCAAAGGCTAGCAAACACCCCAGGATGACTAGGAATGACCCCGTGGCAATGGTCCCAGAGAGTGGCGTGTGGGGACAGGCTCCACAGCCGGCTCTCCAGAGACAGTTCCTAATACGTGATGTCTGCCCATTCCCACAGTGTCAATGAGAGGGGGTCCCTGACCTCGGAGCCGGGAAGAGCGGCCTCACTGTGAGCGCTGGGCATTGGCATGCCTGTCCCTGCTGCTCCTGGGAGCAGCCCCCGTGGGTGCACACCCATGCACCATGCATGCCCCCGACACTGCCCAAGCACCTGTGTGTGCTAGGCCTGTGCAGGATGTCGGGGAGCCCGGGAGCCTCTCGGTGGGGAGGGCCCTGAGAAATAGACCCAGGAGGAACCCATCTGGCAGCAGGTGGGCCACGGGCCGAGGTCTGCACTGGGGCCTGGGACTCCGAGCCTGCGACCAGATGTTACAGTGGCACATGAGGGGAAGCTGAGCCCTGTGAGATGGGGACCTCCCCCGGGCACCTCCCTGCCCCACGCCCTGCTGGGCTGGCCTCCTGGGTTCTCCTGGCTGGGATGGGTTTCCTTGGTGAAGGTGATGCTGTGGGCAGCCCTACACGCCATGAGCTACCTGCGGGGCCAGGCCCACCCATCCCATCTATCAACACCGTACCCTCACCATGCTGTGCAGATGGGGAAACAGGCACCCAGGGAGGCCAGGCCAGGATGCAGGATTCAGGCTCTGGTGGAGGCTCTGGACCCATGCTCCACCCCGTGCAGGCAAATGTCCCAACTACCCTACCTCCAGGTGAAGCCCAGTCTGAGGGGGGGCACAGGGCTCTGGGTTTACCATCCCTGCCCACCGGCCTCTCAGCCCCCCCTGGAGTCCCTCCAGCCCCACAGAGTTCAGGTGGCTTACAGGAGTTCTTCCGAAAGACCGTGTTGCTCATGAACTTGAAAAAGCGCTCGGCATAGAAGCTGGGGCGGTGGACGGACACAGTGTCCTGGAAGAGAGCGGTGGGGGTGCCCGGGGGGCAGAGGGCGCATCAACCAGCAGCCGGGGACATCCCCAGACAGACGCAGGGTGTGGGGTGAGGTCGGGGGGCACCTTCTGTGTGAAAAGGCTGGAGATGGGTCCATGGCGCCGTGGCTTGCTGGGAGTGGCTCACGGAGCAGGGAACGGGGGCTCCCTCTGGAGAGGGAGACGGTGACAGGGAAGGGGTGGAAACCTTTCCCTGTAGACCTGTTAGCATTTTTTTTTTTGAGATGGAGTCTCGCTCTGTAGTCCAAGCTGGAGTGCAGCGGCATGATCCTTGCTCACCGCAACCTCTGACTTCCTGGTTTGAGCGATTCTTCTGCCTCAGCCTCCCAAGTAGCTGGGATTACAGGCGCCCGCCACCACGCCCAGCTAATTTTTGTATTTTTAGTAGAGACGGGGTTGGCCAGGATGGTCTTGATCTCCTGACCTTGTGATCTGCCCACCTCGGCCTCCCAAAGTGCTGGGATTACAGGCGTGAGCACTGTGCCTGGCCAGCATTTTCGACTTTTAAACCAGGTCAATCAAGTATTCTGGCCAGGTGCAGTGGTCCACGTGGACTTGCAGGGGAGGCTGAGGCAGGATGGCCTGGCTGGGGCCCTGCTGGGATGTGACCCTTGGCCTCCCAGAATGCAACCTCCTTTCCCAGCCTTCTTGGTGGGGAGTGGCCACATGCCAGGACCGTGAACGACTCCACCCTGACAGGCTGCAGTGGGAGGCGGTGCCTGTCCACTGTAGGCTATGGGACAAGGACAACCCCAGGGAAGTGGGGCAGCAGCACAGGACGCCCTGGCCGGCCTCGTCAGAGCGAGAGGGCTCCTATCTGCTCTAGGCAGCGGGTTCTGGGCCTTGGTGAGTTTTAAGACATCCCCAGAGGCCGCTGCTGGCCGCCACCCTGACCCGCTCCATGCTGATCCTGGAAGCTCCCGCCTGGACCTTCTAAACACTCTTGAAAAATGGGGGTGTCTGCTGGGATCTTGGATTCTACAGGCTGTGGCCACACAGACGTCAGTCCTCAGCACCTGGTCCCAGGAGGGGGTCTGTGTGGAGCGATGGATGGGAGGAGGCCAGGATGACAGGCAGGAGGACAGAAGGGAGCAAGGTCGGGAGGAGGGGTGCAGGCGCTCACCCCATCGTGGACGAGGGCTTTCCAGGTGTGCTCCAGCTTCTTGATGAACCTGTGGAGAGAGTGCCCAGAGTGGCAGCTGACAGCCAGGCCCATGCCAGGTGGCCCGACTCAGGGGGCACTGCGCACCCCCCAGAACACTGGGCCATGCCCTCGGGCAATCGTGGCTGTCAAAACTCAGGGTGGCAGGTGCTCCTGGCAGAAAGTGGGTGGAGGCTCACTGCTCAGCGCCCTGCAATGCCCAGGACAGCCCCACCCCAGAGAACCACCTGGTCGCAATGTCCACAGCGCCAGGTGGGTGACCCTGTATTTAAATATGCTAGAGCCCCAGGGGGGGCATGGTGGCTCACGCCTGTGATCCCAGCACTTTAGAAGGCTGAGGCGGGTGCATCACTTTAGGCAAGGAGTTCAAGACCAGCCTGACCAACGTGGTGAAATCTCGCCTCACTAAAAATACAAGTATTAGCTAGGCATGGTGGTGGGTGCCTGTAGTCCCAGCTACTCAGGAGACTGAGGCAGGAGAATCGCTTTGATTCAGAAGGTGGAAGTTGCACCGAGCCAAAATCGCGTCACTGTACTTCAGCCTGAGTGACACAGTGAGACTGTCTCAAAACAAATGAACAGACAAAAAACAAATATTCAAGCCCCAAAGTGAGACCTCAAACCCACTCCTTGGATTTTGTCTTTGAGACAGGGTCTTGCTCACCCAGCCTGGAGTGTGGTGCTGTGATCGTTGCTCACTGCTACAGCCCCGGGCTCAAGGGATCCTCCTCAACGGATCCTCAAGGCCCCCTGAGTAGCTGGGACTGCAGGAGCACCACCATGCTCTGCTAATCTTTGTATTTTTTTGTAGAGACAGGATCTTGCTATGTTGTCCAGGCTGGTCTCAAACTCCTGGGCTCAAGTGATCCTCTCACCTCGGCCTCCTACAGTGCTGGATTACAGGTGTGAGCCACTGTGCCCAACTCACTCTGTGTATTTTCAAGGTGACCAGACACCTTCCTTTAGGGCTCAAGAGAGAGCAGCCCAGCAAAAGCCTTCCAGAAGGCTGAGGAGCCCCAAGAGCTGCTGGTGCTGCTGTTTCCACAGGCAAGAGCCTCTGTACATGGGTGTCCATGGGGCGCCCACCTGTGAGACTGCAGACCTGGGGTATCCACTTGTGGAACTGCGGACCCGGCACCCCCGTGTGGCTGCGGACCCGGCACCCCCGTGTGGCTGCGGACCTGACACCCCGCCATGTGACTGCGGACCCGGCACCCCCGTGTGGCTGTGGACCCGGCGCCCCGCCATGTGACTGTGGGCCCGGCACCCACCTGTGTGACTGTGGTGTGGCTGCGGACCCAGCGCCCCTCTGTGTGACTGCGGGCCCGGCACCCACCTGTGTGACTGCGGTGTGGCTGCGGACCCGGCGCCCCCCCGTGTGACTGCGGTGTGACTGTGGACCCAGTGCCACCCCGTGTGACTGCAGGCCTGGCACCCACCCGTGTGACTGCGGTGTGACTGTGGACTGGGCACCCCCCCGTGTGACTGCGGTGTTGACTGCGGACCCAGCACCCACCTGTACGACTGCAGGATGTCGATGATGCCAATGTGCAGCAGCAGGCGCTCCCCGCGGCCATTCACGGCAGGGATCCCACCCATCCTGGGGAGAGAGGCCAAGGGCACCGTCAGCATCCCGCGGAGCTGGGACTCGGGGCAGGCCAGGCTGGGGAATCCACCTGCTCCAGTGGAGCCCTCGGAGTGGGACCTGACACCTGGGAACCTCCGTCCTGACGTCCCTCCATCACCCCCAGCCTGAAACCCGGGCCCAGGCGCTGCTGAGGAGTCCCAGCTAGAAGGCCCGGGCACGCACCCCCGCCCACACACGTGCACACACACATGCACGCACACGTACATGCGCACACCACACGCTGCATGCCCAGGCAGGGCCATGGGGTCTCAGGTACAGCCTGGGAAGTTAACTGTCACCCGGCACCACGCCACGCGTCCCCAGCCCAGAGCAGTTAGTGAGGCCACACGTGCAGCAGCCATCCTGAAGCCACCAGGACCAGCACCGCTGGGCCCGGGCCCCGCATGCCACAGGCTGCTGTGCTCACCTGCTCCCCCGCTGGGCCCTCGAAGACCCTACAAACACCAGGATGGTCTGAGTGGGAGCTGTGCCTGGCCTTGGCTCCTGCGCTCCCTGCAGTTACACCCTGGTTGGGGTCCCAGCTCCCCCTCTGCTGTCCATGGAACAGGCCACCACTGTTGCAAACCAAGGCTCAGCTAGTGGCCTAGTGTGAGCCAGCACTGCCCCCGGGGACCGGGCCAGTCAAACTTGGCTCCACACCCGGTGGCTGCACAGAGACGGCTGCCCCTACCTGGGAGCCTTTTTTTTCTCCACTGGAAATGGGGGAAGCCCACCTCCCTCCTCCAAGGCTGCTGTGAAGATGGAACATGGTAACCAAAGGGAAGGCTCTGCCTGTCCCCACAGTCAGGGAGCCGCTGTGACCAGGACACAGTCTCAGCACTCAGTACAGTGAAGGCCTGTCCCACAGTCAGGGAGCTGCTGTGACCAGGACACCGTCTCAGCACTCAGTACAGTGAAGGCCTGTCCCCACAGTCAGGGAGCCGCTGTGACCAGGACACCGTCTCAGTACTCAGTACAGTGAAGGCCTGTCCCAGTCAGGGAGCCGCTGTGACCAGGACACAGTCTCAGCACTCAGTACAGTGAAGGCCTGTCCCACAGTCAGGGAGCCTCTGTGACCAGGACACCGTCTCAGTACTCAGTACAGTGAAGGCCTGTCCTGTCCCCACAGTCAGGGAGCCGCTGTGACCAGGACACAGTCTCAGCACTCAGTACAGTGAAGGCCTGTCCCACAGTCAGGGAGCCGCTGTGACCAGGACACAGTCTCAGCACTCAGTACAGTGAAGGCCTGTCCTGTCCCCACAGTCAGGGAGCCGCTGTGACCAGGACACCATCTCAGCACTCAGTACAGTGAAGGCCTGTCCCACAGTCAGGGAGCTCCTGTGACCAGGGCACTCTGCACTGCTGCACGACACCTGTCCATCCTGTCCCCTGGGGCCACGTCTGAGGACATCTTTGGTTGTCACGACTGGGGGTGCTCCTGGCCCAGAGTGAGTGGAGGCCCAGGACACTGCTCAGCACCCTACAGTGCCCAGGACAGCCCCACCCCAGAGAACAACCCCACCCCAACATCCACAGCATCCCAGGAGGGCGATGCGAGCATCTTCCCAACCAAACCCCGAGCCTGTGAGGGCCTGCCTGGCCCCTCTGCCCTGGCGTCCAGCAGAGACTTGACTGCAGACACTGAGGTGTGGCCTCCTCTCTCCACCACCATTCTCATCTTCTGTGGCAGCCACTTTTTTATTATTATTATTTGAGAAGGAGTCCTGCTCTGTCGCCAGGATGGAGTGCAGTGGCGCAATCTCAGCTCACTGCAACCTCTCCCTCCTGGGTTCAAGCAATTCTTCCGCCTCAGCTTCCTGAGTAGCTGGGACCACAGGCATGTGCCACCACACACAGCTAATTTTTGTATTTTTAGTAGAGACGGGGTTTCACCATGTTGGCCAGGATGGTCTCGATCTCTTGACCTTGTGATCCGCCCGCCTTGGCCTCCCAAAGTGCTGGGATTATAGGCGTGAGCCACCACGCCTGGCCGGCAGCCACTTCTTTTCTTTTTTTTTGAGACAGAGTTTAGTTATTTTTGCCCAGGCTGGAGTACAATGGCTCAATTTCGGCTCACTGCAAGCTCCACCTCCTGAGTTCAAGTGATTCTCCTGCCTCGGCCTCCCAAGTAGCTGGGATCACAGGCGCGGACCACCACACCCTGCTAATATTTTGTATGTAGTAGAGACAGGGTCACTCCACGTTGGCCAGGCTGGTCTGGAACTCCTGACCTCAGGTGATCCACCTGTCTTGGCTTCCCAAAGTGCTGCGATTGCAGGCATGAGCCACCATACCTGGCCTTCTTTTTATTTAATTTTTTAGTTTCTTTCTTTTTTTTTGAGATTGGAATCTCACTCTGTCACCCAGGCTGCAGTGCAGTGGCATGACCTCAGCTCACTGTAACTACCTCCTGGGTTCAAGCGATTCTTCTGCCTCAGCCTCCTGAGCAGTTGGGATTACAGGTGCCTGCCACCACATCCGGCTAGTTTTTATATTTTCAATAGAGATGGGGTTTCATCATATTGGCCAGGCTGGTCCCAAACTCCTGATCTCGTGATCCGTCCGCCTCGGCCTGCCAAAGTGCTGGGATTACAGGCATGAGCCACCACACCGGACTTTTTATTTTAAGACAGGGTCTCACTCTGCCCACCCAAGCTGGAGTGCAGGGATGAAATCTCAGCTCACTGCAGCCTCCGTCTACCACACTCACAGGACCCTTCAGCCTCCTGAGTAGCTGGGACTGCGGGCTCACGTGCAGCTAAGTTTTATATTTTTTGTAGATATGCAATCTTGCCATGTTGCCCAGGATGGTACTGAACTCCTGGGCTGAAGCAATCCTCCCACCTCAGCAAGTGCTGGAGTGACAGGCATGAGCCACTGTACCCGGCCAGCGGCCGCTGTGATCTGGGTGGAATCAGAGTTTGCAGCCCCTCCACTTTGTGAGCTGTGTCCTGCTGAGGGCGCTGCCTTGCCTAGTCCCTCTGGCCTCCCACGCATCCTCCACACCTTTGTGGCTCCGCTCAGCACTGGCGGCGCATGGACCCTTCTGAGGGTCATGGGGAAATGTCATCTCAATCTCATTCCTATAGATGGCCAGTGGCCTCGGCCCGGTCATGGGCAAATGGAAGTGTCACCCTGCCATTACTAGACCAGCCCCAAACCCTGCGCTCAGCCTGCGGCCGGCACCACAGCCTGGCTTCACTCCGGGGCACTGATGCCAGGCTCCCAGACTCTCAGTCCACGTGTCACCCATGACACCCTCGCCAGCCCTCCCTGCCTGCTTCCACACTTGGGACGGGGATGGGGGGCGGGGGTCTGAGGGGCGGGAGCCCGCAGGCAAGGGAAGCGGGAGGGGTCTGGAGGCCCCCCGCCCACCTACGTGTCGTCCGACTCGATGGCTTCCCCGCGCGCGGCGCCGCCCTGGATGGACTCCATGGCCGTGGAGTAGAGCGCCTTCTGGCCCACGGGCCGCTTCTCGTCCGAGGCGCTCTGCGCGCCCTGCGCCTGCCGCTCGCGCTCGTGCTGGTCGATGTTGTGCACGCCCAGCAGCAGGCTGTAGTCCATGATCTTGAAGCTTTCCAGGACCTGAAGGGCGGGGGGCATGGCACACACGTGCGTCAGCTGGCTCCACCCCCAATGGCCCACGGCCCTGCAGGGGTGGGGTTCTATCCTTATCCGAGAGACAGCGGGCTGTGGTCACACAGCAGGTTGCCTCGGGCACTGGGACGGGACTTCCTTCCTGGCTTTGCTCCTTCCTGAGAGACAGGGGCCGGGCCCATGCTCTGACCAGGGTAGCCTTGAGGCCCCTGAGTGGTCTGGGTGGTGTTCTGGGGGTGCGGGTCAAGTTCTCTTTATTTAAACTTTTTTAAAAATTTAAGCAAGCAAGTTATCAAAGGGTCACGGAGCTGGGGGTGGTCGGTGGGGAGCCTGGGTGGAGTGCGGGAGCTGGGAGGTTCCAGGCTCTGCTCCCGGCAGGCTGGGGCCTCCCCTCCTTGGCCGCATGCCTCAGCTGCAAGGGCAGGGCAGGGACAACACAGCTCACGCAGGCAGAGGAAGAGCCGCCGCAGGCTCCCCGGGGACAGGAGCCAGACCTGCCACCAGACAGACACGGGCCCTCACCGCGGCCTGCAGGGCAGGCAGTCCTCCCACTGGATGGGCGAGGAAACTGAGGCACAGCAAATTTTCATGGCTGGCCAGGGAGCTCTGGGCTGATGGCCACGGCATCCGAAGGCTGGG
This sequence comes from Cheracebus regulus, assembly GCA_963574635.1. Lineage (NCBI taxonomy): Eukaryota > Metazoa > Chordata > Mammalia > Primates > Pitheciidae > Cheracebus > Cheracebus regulus. The sequence continues at coordinate 77,076 of CAUYQU010078243.1, read as the reverse complement.
CTCTCTTCTCTGGGGGGTGAGGGGGACTCTGTACCACTGTCACCATGTCCTCTCCAGAGGAACCACTTCTTAGCAGTGCGGACACTCCCGACCCCCAAAGGCTGGGTCTGGAGATGTGTTTTGCTTTGTGTTTTCTTTGGGAGATAGGGGTCTCACAATGTTGCCCATGCTGGTCTTGAACCCCTCGGCTCAAGCCATCCGCCCACCCCACAAAGGGCTGGGATCCCACGCAGGAGCCACTGTGTCCAACCACGTTTTAGGCTAAGGCCATAAAAGCTTGAGCTGCTTCTGGATCCCACGTTGGGGTGGGGCCTACCCTGGACTTTGCGGCAGGCGGGCCTCAGCCTGGCACCCTCCCCAGCCCTGCCTGCCCCCCCAGGCAGTCCCGCACCCCCATGACCGCCCGGGCCGCGGCCTCACCAGGCAGTCCCGCTGCAGCGTCTTCACCAGGGCGCTGAAGGTGTCGGCGTCCAGCAGGAGCCCCTCGGGCATGTCCTGCATGAAGTCCAGGTCCTTGTAGGTGGGGAAGCTCTTCTCCTTCTCCTTCCTGCTGGCGCGCCGCTTATAGGTGGAGCCCTTGAGGTCGAACTTGAGGTGCATCTTGACCACGCGCGGCAGGATGTTATTCATGACCACCACGCGGATGTTCTTGCCCCCCGACTGCACGCAGTACAGCCCGTAGAACTTGGGCAGCAGCGTCCGCGGGTTCTGGTTGAGGTTCTGCCAGGAGGAGAGGGCAAGTCTTGGGGGGGCAGCCAGGCCACAGACTCTAGGGGGCGGGTGGAGCTGGCCTCTACCTCAGGGGACTCATGGATGCCCCTGGCCAGCCCCCTCTCTCCCCAGAAGTCCTCAGGGACCCCCTTCCTCTGCAGGCGCCCACCTGGCCTTCCCACAGCGCCCTACTCTCACGGGCCTCCCTCCGGGTCTCCCTATCCAACTGTGAGCTCCAGGAGGGTCTGTTTCTACAGAGCCAGGCCCCGAGGCAGGCACTGCTGATCCATCAGAGGCTTGCACACTCCCTGCCTACCCACAGGACATCACCCGGGCTGGGCTTGCCTGCTGGGAGGTCTGGAGGCCAGAGAAGTGATACTGTCTACCCTAAAATAAGTACACACACATACACATATGCATACACACACACATACATACACACACACACCCCCACACAGACACACACAAACACATACACACACACCACACACACACACACAACCACATACACCACACACACACACATACACCACACACACACACACACAAACCATACACACATACACACCACACACACACACATACACCACACACACACACACACAAACCATACACACATACACACCACACACACACACCACACATACGCACACAACCACATACATACACCGCACACACACACATACACCACACACATAGACACACAAACCACATACACATAAACACAACACACACATACACACACGACACACACACACCACACATACACAAACCACACACATACACCACACACACACAACCACATACACCACACACACACATACACATACACCACACGCACACACATACACCAGACACACACACATACACCACAGACACACACACAAACCACACACACATATACACAACACACACATACACACAACACACACACACACACCACACACATACATACACACACACCATACACACATACACACACCGAACACACACACACCACACACACATACACACACCACTCACATACACATACACACCACACACACACACACACACACACACACACATTTTCTTGAGACAGGGTCTCATTCTGTCACCCAGGCTGGTGGTGTGATCACAGTTCACTGCAACCTCGACCTCCAGGGCTCAAGGCATCCCCCGACCTCAGCCTCCCGAAGTGCCAGGACCACAGGCGTGCGCCCAGCCTCTGTGCTGACTACGCTTTGCCTGTTTTGGACTGATCAGCTCGGACTTTCACTCCACACCCGGGTCTGCAGGCACAGGCAGGGTCTGGGTCCCACTCTGCCCTGTAGACTCCAAGCAGGCACTAGGTGACCCAGGGCTGTGCGGGTCAGGCCACAGCTCCCCTGCCCAGAGCCTCTTTATGATGAACCCAGGGGGATGCTGCCCGGGTGTCGGGACGGCTCAGACCCACAGGGAGAGGAGTGGGGGGCGAGGCCTCAGGCAGCAGCCTGGGGAGGCTCTGCGAACTGAAGCCCCTGGCGGAACCCGGCCGCCACCTATTTTTGTGGGGCTGTGAGCTGAGAATGATTTTTTCCATTTTAAAAAGTGGTGAGGCTGGGCACGGTGGCTCACACCCGTAATCCCAGCACTTTGGGAGGCCAAGGAGGGTGGATCACGAGGTCAGGAGATCGAGATCATCCTGGCTAACGCAGTGAAACCCCGTCTCTTCCAAAAATACAAAAAATTAGCCGGGTGTGGTGGTGCGCACCTGTAGTCCCAGCTACTCGGGAGGCTGAGGCAGGAGAATCGCTTGAACCCGGGAGGTGGAGTTTGCAGTGAGCCGAGATCGCGCCACTGCACTCCAGCCTGGGCGACAGAGTGAGACTCCATCTCAAAAATATAAAAATAATAAAATAAAATAAATAAAAAGTGGAGAAATAAAAATAGTCTTTTGCGACGTATGAAAGTGACATGGAATTCTCATTTCTTGGTCCGTGAATAATGCCTCTGAGCACATGGCTGCGCCCATCCATCCTCGTGTGGTCACGGTGGCTTGGTGCCACCCAGGCAGAGCTAAGCCCTGGAGTCACAGACCACTGCCTCGCAGAGCCAAAAACACTCACTTTCTGGGACTTGACAGACTGAGTTTGCTGAGCCTGATCTAGGGAACCTGGGCCCCACCATAAGCATCACACAGAGTGGATGGAGGAGGCCTCAAAGGGGAAACTGAGTCACAGCCTGTGCTGCCCAGAGGGGCGGGGCAGCACCTGTGACCTGGCCACGTGGGAGGTGCTCACCCCATCTAGGCAAGTACCCAAGTCCCAGGCCCAGGAACACAGCAGCTGCCGCTGGCTCCTGCTCCCCATCCCAGATCCTGATGCGCCCTTTCTGTGAGTCACGCGGGATGAGGAAAGGGCCAGGTGGAGCTGTCTCATGCCCACCTGAGCAGCTGGTCTTTTGTGGGGCACCAGCTGGTGGCCCGTCCCCTCCTCTCTGCAACCCTCTGAGTCACCCTTGGGCCACTTGGGCCTCCATGGCATCTGAGATGTGGCCCACGGGCCGCCCTAACCCGAACCCACAGCTCACCGGGAATGTTGGCAAGGTTGGCATGGGGAGCCAGGTAGGAGCTGCTGCCCACCCAGCCCTGCCCAGGGATGGTCCCCGGGGCATGTGGCCACAGGAGAAAGGGCGGCTCCTGAACACTGGCGCTGGAGGAGCCTGATGGGGGACCCCGAGGGTGAGTCCCCAGGGCCTCTCGCTATACCCCAAGGGTGCCTGGTCACCCTAGCCTTGCTGCTCCTGCCAGCTGGGAGAAGGGGGCGGGGGTGGGGCAGGTCGGGGAGCGCACCATGTAGTATCCGGGGAGCAGCTTCTGCAGGAACTCGGCCTCCTTGTGCATGACAGTCTTGATGATGAACTCGTCGTCGCTGGTGACGTAGAAGAGGGAGCCACTGGCGCCCGGGTTGGACAGCTCGATCAGCGGCTCGTTGCACAGGGAGTACTGGAAGCAGGGGAGGCGCGTCAGTGGCCTGAGGCTGCCGGACACACAGAGGCGCCGCTGCCCGTCTGCCCGACAGCCCCTGGACCTGACGACGTGTCGCTGCATTTTACAGATGAAGAAATACAGGCTCGCAGAGGGGCGTGACTTGCCAGAGGCCAGCCAGCGAGGTGCGGAGCCTGAGCCGAGCCGACTGCAGTCTGAGGGCCGGCCCGCTAGGGCACTTCCCCAGGCTGCCTCCCGCTGTCATTAGGAGCAAACACCTGATCATACGGGGGCACCAACATGTGTGGCTGAGACGTGCTCCCAGCACCCCTGCAGCTTGGTGCAGCCACAGTGCCAGCTCTGCCCCATGAGGCGTAAACAGAAGCTATGGGGTGGAACTCAGGGAAGGCTCCCCAGACGGGCGACAGGCAGCTGGTGCACCTGCGTATTTGCCCTTCTCTCCTTCCCACCGATTTCCCTCTTAGATGTTGATGTGATGGCTGGAACCCCAGCAGCCACGCTGGACCAAGAAGTAACCGCTGGGATGGGAGCAGCATCTCTGATGGGTAGGCCCCACTCTGGCCCCTGGCAGTCCAACCCTTCTTCCCCCACTCTGCCCCTTGTTCTCAGCCCCTGCTGTTTGTCTCATGATGTGCTCACTGTCTCTTCCCCTAGCCCTCTGCCAGCCGTTAGGTAGTAGGTCCGTGGAGGTGGAGGTTTCTGTGTGTCACTGACACAAGGCAGGTACTCTATTTGTTAAGGAAGAGAGTGAAGATGAGACCCATGGGCACTCCCCTGTGTCTTTCAGGTATAGAACCAATGAAACACGCTTGGGGCTAAGGCCATCTGGGTCATGCCCTGTAAAATCCTAAGTGGTCGCCATTGGTCTACACAGATAAGGTGACAGTGAGCTCCCCATCAGTGAGCAAGCCAGGTCCACCCAGGGTCAACGCTGGGGCCGGATCTGCCGAATGACGGAAGGGTGGTCTCTGAGTGCTGAGTGCTGCCTGCCCCACTGGGAAGAATGCTGCTGTGCTAAGCAGGTCGGGGTGTTCCCCAGAGTTAGGGGTGGTGGCGAGCGGAAGCAAGGGAGGCCAGGCATGGGTGGTTCACCCGGCACTTTGTAACCCCAGCACCTTGGGAGGCTGAGGTGGGAGGACTGCTGGAGCCCAGGAGGTTGAGGCTGCTGTGAGCTGTGATAGCGCCACTGCCCTTCAGCCTGGGCAGCAGCGCAAGACTGCTTCAAAAGGAGCCCCAGCAAGTGAGGGGCACCACCTTTGGAAAATGCTGACAGAGCCAGGGGCTTGGGCGCGAGTTGGGTCCCAGCTCCACAAACGCTCTGACGTGTGGATATGCTTGGGGACCAGAGGAGCCGGGAAACATGAGGTCACTTTAGGCCAGGACCTGGAAACGCCCCCGTCACTCCTGGGGCTCGTCACTGCCCCCCCGCCACTCCACTGCTCGGGGTGGTCTTGGGCCAGGGAATGGCGTCATCAGTTACCACACGCCAGTCAACATGGGCTGGATTCTGCAGAGTCACCAACAGCCCTGTCCCCCTCGGTGGCTCAGAACAGCCACTCATGCTGCTTCTGCCATGCCTGGCTGGGAGTGCCAGTGCAGGGTGTGAGCCATGGGGGGCTCTGAGGCTGCAGGGAGAGCTGCCTAGGCCGCTGCTGTCGCCCGGCCGGCCATCTGTCTGCCTTTTGCCGCCCACAGCCACGAGCCACAAATATACACAGGAAACACAGGGCCCACGCGGCTCCTCCACCCTCCCCGCCACGGCGGGACGCCCTCATTCTCCCTGCCACGGTGGGATGCCCTCCACCCTGACACAGATGTGGTGGCACAGGGCAAGGGCAGGTCTCTCCTGGGGCTGGTGCCCTCCCTGGGAGGCCAGGGGACCCTGCAGAGCCCTGGGCCACTGTCCTCAGGTCACATGGAGCGGGTAAGCCCCCAGCAGCCGGAGTACACCCCCGAGGCACAAATCCCTGCTTCCTCTCCGTGGTGGCAGGAGGGAGAGGCTGATCTCATCTGCAGAGAGGAAAACGCTGTGGAATAGGCACGTTGAGCTTTGCACAAAGAACACCAATGACAGGGAAATTCTGGAGCCACATGCTAATGGCAGCTGCCCTCGGGCGCAGGCTGGCGGGGAGACGCGGCCCCGTGCCTGCATTTCGGAGCCAGGCAGGGTCAGGACAAGTCCACAGGCTCCTTGGTCGGGGCCGGGGCTCTCTGCAGCCGCGCTCCTGACCTCGTCCTCTCCACCCCCCCGCCGACCGCGAGGCAGGCCTGAGCCCCACCCTGCGTCCCACCTCCACCTTCTCCTTCCTGGCTGTCCTGAGCCAGGGGCCTTGCTGGGGCTACCCACCAATACCAGAGGGAACAGTGACCTCAGCTTTCTCATCAGAGAAGCACCAGCAACCCCGCATCCCCCCAGCCACACCTGTCCCCACTCAGGCTCAGGGGCCCTGGGGACGGCCACACGCATACCAGTCCATGCCCCCAGCGCACAGCTGCTCACACCACAGCCTGGACAGAGGCCGGGGCTGCCGTCTGCTCAGCAATGGGGTCCAGGGGAATTCTCACTCCCTGAGATGAGCAGAAGGATCAGGGTCACCAACACCGGGCTGGTCCTCTGACGCCACGGGTGCACACCTGGCTTGAGGCCCCAGAACTCGGTCTTACTGGATTCTAGGTGAGCCCTGGATGGCCCCAGTTCAGCTTTGATCCGTCCGCTCCCGCTAACGGACACTGATGCCATCTCTGCTATGAGCCAGGCCACCGCCTTCCGCACCCAGCAGCCTCACAGGCCAGGAGTGTAGCGTCCAGGTCACCCGAGGGCCATTTCTATGCACAAACTCAGGCTGTTTTCACTCCCTACGGTCCAGCCCAGCTCAGGCAAACCGCTGGGACACTGAAAGGAGGCTGGGCCTTGGTGACGCGACCCAGGGGAATGGTGACTCCTGGGCACCTGAACAGGGCTGGGGTTCCCGGGTGTCGCACGCACCCAGTGCTGGAGCACAGGCCGGTTCTCCTGGAATAGCACAGCCTCGGGGGAGGACCTGGGCTGCCCACAGACTGAGATAAACCAAACGCACGCACAGTCCCCAAATCAACCACCAAAGGCGCAAGGAACCGGCTGTGTGAGTGAGGGCAGGAAGGGAGAGCCACGGGCCCCCGGCCCCGGGAACCGAGATGGTGCGGCAACCAGAACGCAAACCGCACTTGTCTACAGAGTTCACGTTTTCCCTGATATGAAGTTCTCCAAGTGCCTAGGCAGGCTTGGGAAAGGCCACCCAGAGCTTTCAGAAGTGGTGCTGGTGCCCACGAGCTCGCAGGCCGCCGCTGTGAGCACGATGTCTTTTAGGAGCCCTGGTAATGGGCTGCTAGGTCAAAGGGGTTGGCCTAGATTGTGACTTTTCCGCCTTGAAAGCGTCAAGCCACAGCTAGAGCATGGTAGGCCGACTCTAAGCTGGTCGCCAGGGGCACCCATGTCCCAGTGACTTGTTCTAACCACAAGCTTGGGTCGATCACTCTGGCGCCAGGCTGCAGAAGACTGTACCATCTGTTTGGGGAACGGATGCGCTCGCCTGCTTTGACGCTGAGGCCCACGTGGCGAGGAATGGAGGCTCCCAGCCCACAGCAGCCAGGACGGAGCCCAGCGACGTGAGCTTGGAGGCTGATCCCTCCCCCTTCCCCAGGTGGGTCTCTAGGAGACCCCAAGCATGTTCTGTTGGAAGACAGGAAGCCCGCAGCAGCGAAGACGCTTACCAAGTAGTCGTCTGGCCGGATCCCGAAGAGCTCCCGGAAGTAGCGGAAGGCGACAGGTGCGTAGGTCTTGAAGCGGAAGTCCTGGAAGTGGTGGGCAGGGGTGAGGTTGCTGCCTTCACTGCGGAGGAAGAACGGGAGGACGTCTGCGAGGGCGGGTGGGCTGGGCACCTCTCCCCACTCCCACCACGGCCCCTCCTACTGCCTCTAGCAGCTCGGCTCCAAGGCTTCCTTGAAACGGCCCAATCCCACAAGCAACATGGGGCTCCCGATGGGACCGTCCCCCAGTAGCCACCCTCCCTGCTCTCATTAACGACAGGGCCCACAGTGTTGGCCAGGGACATGGCCTCCAAGAGTGAGACCACGCCGCACAGCCTCTCCCGCAGCTAGGTGTGGTCATGCGACTGCACTCAGCCAATGAGACGTGAGTGGAGAAGGAACACTGTGGTTATGTCCTAAAGGGAAGGGCTGTGTTGTTCTCCTCCTCCTCGTTCCTCCTCTGGCTGGAATGAAGCCGTGATGGCAGGGGCCTGGGCAGCCACCTGGGACCGCTGGTCACTGAGCTGTATACTGAGAATGCTGGTGTCAGGTGACCAGAAGCAACCCTGGACCCCAACACCACGGTGCCGCCTGACCAGCCCTGCACTGCCTACTGGCATTTGTGGATTAGAGAAGAGCTAACCTCCATCTTTTCTTTTTCCTGCTCTTAAACTGCCTTGACATTAGGTCTCTGATTCAGCAGCAAAGGAACATCCTGAAGGACAGAGGGCCAGAGCTCAGGGGCAAGGAGGCGCCAGGAGTGGCCGGGAGCTGTTTCCAGCACAGAAGGGCACTCAGGACAGGCCGCTCCACCTCAGAGCCGCACATGTGCCAGGCGAAACCTGAGGCTCCGGGGCCTGGCCTACCTGGGGAAGAAGATGCTCTCCACCACATAGAAGTCCTGCATGAGCACGTCCCGCTCCGGCTTGGAGCTCAGGTGGCCCACGGTGTAGCCGATGCCCAGCTGGATGGCGCCCTTCAGGGTGGAGGAGGTGGTCTGTGGGGAGACCAGAGCGTCACCCCCGGCTGCTCCCCACCTCACCCTGTATAACCTTCGTGCACACCAGGGGGTGGAGACTGTGTTCAGCTGTAGCTTGGGACTCGTCACCTGCCAACACCCCACCAGTGGCCCCTGGGACGCCCGTCCTATAGCTGCTGAGCTGTGGACACTGGGCCGGGAGGTGAAGTCACCCTCCCTTAGGCCAGTCAGTTCAGGGCTCGGCCGTGACTTCCACCCCGTTTCACTCAGCCCTCCAGTCCTGTTGGCTAGCTGGGTTCTAGAAGGTTCTCACAGTTTGAAATAGCTCCAACTTAGCAGGGGTCGATTCACTGTCAGGGTTTCTTTTTAGGGGGTATTGTTCACAGCATGATGCCCAGATCGCTTTCATGTCTGCAGATGCCGGTTCCTGCTAGCTGCTTTCTATGTAATGCACATGGTCACACTGGGTAACGCACACGGCTGCTTGGTGCCTCAGTTTCCCTGCCTGTGGCCAGGGATGGGCACAATGGTTCTGGCCCTCTTGGGGATGTGGTGTCAGCTGCTGTTACTATTATTTTTACTTATTTTTTTATATTTTTGAGACAGAGTCTTGCTCCGTCACCCACGCTGGAGTGCAGTGGCGCAATCTCGGCTCACTGCAACCTCTGCCTCCTGGGTTCAAGTAATTCTCCTGCCTCAGCCTCCCGAGTAGCTGGGATTACAGGTGTGCACCACCATGCCTGAATAATGTTTGTATTTTTAGTAGAGATGGGTTTCACCATGTTGGCCAGGCTGGTCTTGAACCCCTGACCTCAGCTGATCCCCCTGCCTTGGCCTCCCACACTGCTGGGACTCCAGGCATGAGCCACCGCGCCTGGCTGGCTGCTGCTGTTTTATCATCGGCATTGTTGGCGTTATTGTGTGTGCTCTCGGCGCCGTATCCGCGTCAGCCCTGGGAAGCCACCTCTGCACTCCAGCCTCTAATTCAGGTCTCCCGCGCTCCCGTCGTGGGTGCGAGGCGGTAGGGAGGAGGGTCAGCAGTTGGTTTCTGCCACGGCCCAGGTTCGGTCGGCCTCCCTCCTAAGTCACACTCCAGGTGTGGCCTGCACGGTCACCTCCTCACGATGCCACAGACACAACAGACGTGTGCCCGGAGGTGACATACAAAGGCCAAGCCCACAGAGACACTCCATGTCACCGGGTACCAAGGAAAGCAAATCAAACCACAGATGGGCTGTGCACCGTGGCTCCCCGGGAGGCCGGGCTGGGAGGATCGTCTGAGCCTGGGAGTTTGAGACCAGCCTGGGCAACATGGCGAAACTCTGTTTCTACAAACAAACCAAAACACAAACATCATGAACAGACACCACCTCACACCCACGAGGACGCCAGAATCCGAGACAATACTCCAAGTGCTGGCGAGGACGTGGGGACGCCGGGAGCTCGGGCAGCACTGGCGGGACTGGAAATCAGTGCAGCTGCTGTGGAGACTGTCTGGGAGGTTCTCGAAGGAGACAAGGAGTTTCAGGTGCCTTGGCAATTCCACTCCTGGGTGTCTGCCCAAGACCGACCAACACACGTATCCACACAGATGCACATGTGTCCTCAGCAGCACAACCCACAACAGCCAGGCGTGTGAGCCACACCAGTGTCCAACGCGCAGCCGGGGCCCCCACGTGCCAGAACATGACTTGGTCATGAACAGGAGTGAGGCTCTGATGGGGGCCCCAGAGCCACTGGACCCCGAGGACGCCATGCTCAGTGCGAGACGCCAGACGCAGAAAGCCACACAGTGTGTGATTCCGTTTCTGTGAAAGGTCCGGGACAGGTCCATCCAGAGGCAGGAAAGGGGTGCGCACATGCCGGGGCTGGGAGTGGGGGATGGGGAGTGACTGCTAACGGGGACAGGGCTATTTGAGCTGACGGAATGTTCTGGAATTAGAGGTGATGGCTGCACAACTCTGCGAATGTACTAAAGGTCATGTACTGAACACTTGAAAGGGCAAATTTTACGGTGTGTGAATCACATCTCAGTAAAGCGGGTATTTTTTTTAAACAGACAGGACCTAGCTGTGGGTGGGAACAGACTGGGGGTCAGGCTTCCTGCCAACACGGTGTGAGCCAGGCCACCCTCGAGCATCCCAGCCACCATCTGAGGTGGTGGTGGTGGGGCCCGTGACCCCTCTCCCTCACCAGGGCTGACAGCCCAGGCACTGCCAAGGTTTCAGAGACTCGGAGCCAGGTAGGGGTTGCAGCCAGGCTGAGCCATGAACGCAGGGCAAGGACAGCAAACACTGGGGCCTCGCCGTGGTCTGAGGGCTCCAGAGCCTGTCCCTGTGCAAACCCTGATGTGTGTCGGGGCGATGGACTCCATCCATGGTACCCATGGGAACCCCCTCCCCTCCGCTCCCTCCCGCTCCCCCCAGCCAGCTAAGGGGAGCCGAGGAACCTTCTTATAGGTGGTTTCGCCAGATGCGTCCACACCTCGATGGCCCAACTTCTTCCCGTGGCCAGGGCCTGGCTGTGCCGTCATGGACAGGGCCTGGGCAGAGGAGGCAGGGAGCGTTAACTTCATGAGGAGCACCCCCACCGGAGCAGGGCGGGCTCTAAAACCCTGGGAAGAAAGGGTTTAGTTGCTGGGCCCAGTAGGGCATGCAGGGCAGGTGCAGGTCCGGGCAACTCTGGGGCGCAGCAGGAGACACCTCACTTGCGGGCACCTGACAGCCTGCCTGGGGCCCCTCAGTGTCCCATGCCGGACACCCAAAAGCGCTCACTCTGAGGGGGAGACCTCTGGCTCCTCCAGAAGGGCAGGAGGACTGGGTAGCCCCAGCCCCTAACTTTGGGGTCTCCCCAGGTGCTGTGGACACTGGGGCCGGACTGCTTTCTGGGGTGGGGTTGCCCTGGCACTGCAGGGTGCTGAGCAGCATTCCTGGCCTCCACCCGCTCCATGCTGGGAGCACCCCTCACTTGTGACAACCACAGATGTCCCACCGCCCAGTGTCCCCAGGGGACAGGACTGCCTAGTGAGTCCCCTAGGCTGGAAGACTGAGAAGAGCATCTGGCCCTGAGGGAGATGGTCAGGCCGGCTCCTGCAGGCTGCCAGGTGGCACAGGCAGCTCAGCAGATGGCGTGAGCCGCCTACCCCGGGGGCCTCAGCCTGCTGTCCTCAAGGGAGGATGTGTGGAGGGGCCGTGGGAGTCTGAAGGGACACAGAGACCAGCCAGGGACAACGGCCCTGCCAGGCACCGGCATTTAAGGAGCACCACTGCATTTTCTCGGAGAGGCCAGGGGCCCTACACTGGCCAGCACCCCCACTGCTCCCCTCGGCCAGAACCCATCCCACCGCCATCGGCCCCAGGGACGCTCCAGCAGCCCTGACCCCTGCCCTGCCCTGCCCGCCCCTGGCAGCTTCTGCTGCTCGGCCATGTTCCGTGAATTCCCCCGGGCAGCCACCAGAGGGCAGGCTCTCCCCAGGAATGCATCCAGCCACCTGTGCCGCCCTCCCAGATGCCCCCAAGCAGGGGGTACTCCAAGGAAAGATTCTGGGGTCCCAGGCCAGGTAGACAAAGTCCGAACGGCTCTGGGTATGGATGCAGGGCCCAAGGGCAGCCCAGGCAGGAAGAGTGCCCTGGGGACTGTTCCTGGGAACAGACTCGTGAACAGGTACCCTGCGGGCTGCATGTGGGGAGACGCAGTAGCTCGGGCGCCCTCAGGGGACGGCCCACACCACCCGTGCACACGAGCTGGGAAGAAGGCCACTGTGCAGAGAGCTCTCGGGAGGAGACAGGCAGAATGGCAGGACAGGGAAGGAACTGTGCACACGCTGCCGTGACTCACAGACGCTGAAGGCGTGGGTGGAGCTGGCAGCCTCAGGCATCGCCTTCTGGGCAGCGTCTGACCTCCGGCCTGGTCCTCCATTCCTGCCCCCAGTCCCCCTGCGGGAGCTGCTCTCTCCTCCCCCATCCATCCCCCACAGTCCTGGCCCCACATGGCCTGGCACACAGAGAAGCCCTTCCTGCCCCTGCAGCCCTGCCCAGCACCCCTGCCACCGGGGGTACGGCCCCTCAGAGGCAGGCCCCGCCTTCATCACGGAATTTTACCCTTATTACTCAAGACGTGGTTGGCGTGGACCCTGTGTCCATCCGCCTGTGGACACCGGATGGTGTCCGGGGCCCGAGAGGTGCAGGGAGCTCCCCCAGGCCACACAGCTTCTCTGTGGGTAGGGAGGAAGCGGGTCAGGGGCCAGGCCCTTCGTCCCCTCCAGACACTCACCTCCGTCGGGGCTGCCTTCCTCTGAGCCAAACCTATAGGAGAGACGAGCCAGATATCAGACCGGGCTGGTGACCCCTGGGCCCAGGCCCCGGCCCCCCTCCTGGCCCCCCAGGCCTGGCGTGTGTAACTCCAGGTGGGGCCTGTCTCAAGGGTATGCAGTTGGGGAAGACACACACTGAGTGCACTGGGAGGGATGTGATGAGGCCGGAGCTGCTGGGGCCTGCCACGGTCACCCCGCTCAGGGCCACTGGGGCCTAGAGCAGGGGCGAGGCTTTGCAGCCTCCAGGAGGTGAGCGCCTGGAGACGCCCAGGCTCGGCATTCACCAGAGGGCCTGGGGCTTGGACCTGGCTGGAGAAGGAGAGGGAAGTGGGGAGCAGACCTCCCCCGCTCTGACCCCTTCACGCCCACACAGCAGGTTCTGAGCAGTCACTGACCGAGCAGCTCTGAACGGACCAAGCACCGCTTCCCCGGAGGCAGGCGCCAGGAGGGGCTTGGTCACGGGGAAATCAGGTGCCAGCTCGGGAGAGAGGGCGAGGGCAGGCTGGAGTTGGGGGAGGGCCCAGCACGCCAGCAGCTACAGTCAGTGGGAGCTGGCTAGGGGTCCCCAGGGCTGGCGCCCAACCTGCCCGTCTCCAGGAGGTTTGTGGAAGGGTAAGGGAGCCTGCGAGGAGTGCCCAGCCCTGCCCTGGCTCCTGGGCCCAAAGCCTCCAGTCAGTGCCTGCAGCGGGGTCCAGGACAATGCTCCAGAGAGGACCACGGGGGCCTGCTGGGTTGAGCCAAAGCCTGGGCCCTGGCTGAGCCGGGAACGCCTCCCTCCATGCGACGAGGCTGGGATGAGGGGCAGGCGAGACTCAGCACCTCGAACCCAGGACCATGTTCCTAACCCTGGCTCCTGGCAGCAGGGCCCTGGGGTCCTCATCTGGACAGTGGGCTTCCATGGAGGGTCTTCTGCCCAGAGTTGTGGTGGGCAGAACACACGCCCCCAGGACTCGCCTGCCTTGATCGTGAAACAGACTCTAGAGCTGTGATAAGGGCCCTGAGACCAGCAGGCGGGGCGGGGGGAGGTGGTGATCCTGGGGGATCCAGGCCCCGATGTCCTCACAGGTCCTCATGAGAGGAGTGGGGAGGGTTAGAGAGAGACTGGAAGAGGCTGTGCGGTGGCTGTGAAGGGGGAGAAAGGGCCCTGGGCCAACAGACGGACGCAGGTGCCCCTAGGCGCTGGGAGAGGCAGAAATGGAAATTTCCCCTGCAGTCTCTGGTGGGCCCAGCCCTGTCCCACAGCTTGACTTTAGCCTGGTGAGGCCCCGTTCTGGGGCCAAATGCCCGCCCCGGAGCTCTGAGGCAGGAGGCGATCTCGGTGACTGCAGGGAACGCACATGCTGGTGTCCGCTACGTGGGACCGGGGCAGACCTGGTTTCACCCTCAAGGGGCTCACAGTCAGGAGAGGTGGGTGCGGGGCCAGGTGCTTGATGTGGGGTGACAGGTGGGGTGCGGATCAGCAAGGGAGGCTTCCTGGACTGGTCAAGTCTGGGCTCGGTGCAGAACAAAGGTGCAGGGGGGAGCGGGAGGGAGCTCCAGGCCAAGGGAAGGCGGCGGTGCAAAGGTCACGAGGGGCTGAGGCAGGCGCTGCGCGTCACACCACATCCTCCAGGCTCACGTGAAGGCAGCCGGTGAAGGAGAGCGACTCCCGGTCAGAGCCCGATGCTGGCACCGCCTAGCGCCCAGGGCATGGACACAAATTCTTTTCAATAACAGCGATGGGGAGCCCAGCGCAGCCAGCCTCTTCTCACTCCATTCTCCCTTCCTAGAGGAGGCTCAGGGTCGGGAGGTGAGGCTGACGAAAGCCTTCCCGCTGGGGCGTGGGGGCAGGCCCTCACATGGGCTTATTAGAGGCCGGCGAGCCCTGCTCCCGGGGCTCGACCCTCTGGCTGGCTCCTTGCGCTGGGCCGGGCAGCAGTGAGCCGGGACTGGTGGGGCCCTGGCGTCTAGGCCAGCCGAGGTGAGCAGGGGAGCCCAGGACCCAGGAGGGCCCAACCCGGCGAGGCTCAGAGAGGTGCAGACAGGTGAGGAGGTGGGTGCGGAGTCCGAAAGGGTGGAGGCCCAGCAGGGCACGGACTCGGGAGAGGGGAAGGAAGAATTTCCCCGAGACGCAGGAAGTCTTTCCAAGCCAAGACCTTAGAATCAGCACAGAGGGCAGGGAGGGACGGAGTCCCTGTTTTAAGACTCGGAAGGTAATGCACAGAGGGAGGGGCTGACCACCCAGGTCACACAGAAGGGGAAGCAAAGTCAAACCCCGGCCCGGGTTGCCGATGCCCCGCCCTCTCAGCCCTGCCAGCGCCCTGACCCCATGGGCACTTTGCTGCTCTCGGTGGGTGAGCAGGAGATCCATGTGCGCGTCCCCTGGTGACTGCCCTGCTTTCTGAAAAACGTTCCTGGGGGCACTGAAGGCAACTGAATGCAGCTGGGTGGAGCCCACGGCTTTGCCCTGCAGCTGGGTGGGAACCGCTGGAGACACAGTGAAGGCACAGGGTGGCAAACTCTGTGGGCTCATCCCTGGGGGCAGGCACAGGCCGGGGAGGGAGCTGCAACCGAGAGGTGGGTAAAGCCTGTGGCCACGGTCAGTCCCCATGCCTGCCTGGGGGTTCCAGAGTGGACAGTGTCCCCCCACATTCACGTCCCTCAAAGAACCTCAGCAGGCAACCTTATTTGGAAAGAGAGTCTGCTGACGTCATTGGGTAAGATGAGGTCGTGCTGGAGTGGGGCGGGGCCTAGATCCGTGGCGGCTGCTGTCCTTATAAGAAGCCCCACGGAGAGGGCAAGATGCCGCGTGGGGATGGAGGCGGGGCGGGCACCGCTCCTCCAGGCCCAGAAACGCCAAGGGTGCCAGGAGGCACCAGCGCAGAGGAGGCGTGAAGAGAGCTTCTCCCCGGTTGGAGGGTGCAGCCCTGCCCACATCGGGAGCTGGGCTCCGGGCCAGAACAAATGCCTGTTGACAGCCTGCTGCTCTGCGCCCCCCAGTCCCTGGGGCTCTGGGCAGCCCAGGACCTCCCCCGACTCTCCAGTGAGGATCCAGCCCTGGGTGGGAGGGATGTACTTCTCGAGGCAGCCGGAACAGCGGAAGGGGCCCCCCTTGGGACACCTGGGCGCCCTGCAGGGCTAGGCGGACATGGAGGGAGTTGGGGGGGCCTGGGGCGTCTGCAGGGACGGGGGAGGGGGCGGGGGCGGAGCGAGTGAGGTGACTCACGGAGCTGCTTCTCTGTCCTTCCGAGGACAGGGCCAGTCGCCCCCAGGTCTCTGACAGGCCACGAGGGCCGCTCGGGGCTGGAGGGGGGCGGAAGGTGCTAGAGGCTGACGTGATGTTTGGGTTGGTGGCCCCAGAGCAGAACAATTCACGGTTTTGCGTCCAGGGTGTGGGGGAAGGAAAGGAAAGGCCAGGAAGCCAGTGGCGGGCAGGGCGGCCATTCCAGACCTCATCGGGCCGCCGCAGTCTTGAAACTGCCCGTCTGAGCCCCCCATGCCCACTGGAGTGACTCCGCTGTTCCCCTCGGTGGCCAGGAGGCTGGGCAGTCCAGCGCTTGGGTGGAGGAAGGCACCCTGGGTCCGCCCTGCCCTGACTGTCCCAGGCTCCCTACTGGCCCGGGACCAAGGTGAGGCGGTGAGGCCCTCCCGACCCGGCTCTGCCGACCTCACCAGGCACCTCACGGTCACCTGAGTTGTGTCTGGGCCCCCTGCCTCAGTTTCCCTCCCTGGTTCCATGTCTTCATCTGCCCGACTCGCCTGAGCCGGCTGACAAGGGGCCGGCTGGGGCCCTGCTGGGAACCTCTGTGCACTGGGGGCCTGGGGGGTTAAGGGACCAGACTGAAGCCCCAGGCAGGGGCAGGGCAGGAAGGGGACGGGGAGGCATTGGGTTGGGGGACCTGGGGAAAATTCGGTGCTGCCAGGGCAGGCAGGAGGGGCCCGCAAGGGGAGGCCAGAGCTGCATATCCCGTGGAGGAGAGGGGACGGGGGAGGAGGCAGAGCCTTGGAGCCACCGCCCGGCCCGGGCGTGGGCAGCTGGGCACCATCTTTGCTTCCATCCTTGCTTCCTGTGAGGCCCACCCCGGGCACGGAGCCTGCCGTGACCCCATCGGGGGCTGCCATGACGTCGAGCTCTGCTCTGCCTGAGACGTGACTAATTATCTGCTGAATGAGCCACCCCGTTTTCGAGGAAATTAGGTTTTAAAAATAGTCGGGGGAGGAAAGGCGAGCTGTGCTGTGGAGCCGGGAGGTGGGCCTCTCAGCCCAAATACTAGCGGGGACGGGTGGGCAGGGGCATCTCAGGCATGCTGGCCAGGGTGGTGGGTAGCCAGGGTTTCATCTCTCCTGCTCCCCACTCTCGAGGGGCAGCAAGGCCCTGGGCCCCCACACCAGCCTCGGCTGCAGCCGCCCACTGTGTGGCCTCAGAGGAGTCCTGCGCATCTCTGAGAAGTTTGCTCTGGCCGAGCTCAGGGGCCCTCTCCCGGCCCCGTCACGGGACCTGGCGGCATCCTGGGCCTGCGGCACATGGCGCTGAGTGCTTGCTGCACAGGGATCTCACCGGCCACCCACGCCTCCCTGTGTGCCGGGGTTTCTCTCTCAGCCTCGGTCTCTTTGCCTGTAAAGTGTGGCTAAAGCCAGCATGAACCCTTGAGGCACTGCCCCTCTCCATGAGGCCACACGGCCACCTCTGCACCCGGCACGGGGCCACAAGCCACCTCTGCACCCGACACACGGCCACCTCTGCACCCGGCACGGGGCCATAAGCCACTTCTGTACCCGGCACAAGGCCACCTCTGCACCCAACACACGGCCACCTCTGCACCCAGCTACAGTCACTCTCTACCTGACATGGGGCCACACAACCATCTCTGCACCCAGCAGAGGCCACAGGGCCACCTTGGCACCCAGCTGTTTGCTGCTGTGCGCCCCTGGGTGGGGCTGCTGCCCAGAGGGCCACTGCTAGGCGCCACAGGACAGGTGTGGGCTCACCATGACACAGCAACTCAGTGTGTGAGGACACCGAGGCACGGGGTCCTGCAGTCCCGCAAGCAGGAAGCAACCCCGGGCCAGAGCTCACGCTCACCTCCTCAGTCGCTGGAACAAGCGGTCCTCTGTCCTCCCGCTGCACAGGCCTCTGACCATGGGGACCACAGGCCCTTGGGGGACCTGCCAGGAAGGCCAGGCTGGGCAGTGGCACTCCAAGGCACAGGCTGGGTTGGGGAACCAGAGGGGGCAGGACCGACCCTCAGCTCTGGTGAAGCTCAGCCCAAGGCCAGGTGGCCAAGGCAGGCCATGCGAGAATCTTCTCTTGCGAAACTGCAGAAAGGGCTGCTGTGGCTGGCTACAGATGGCTGCAACGCTTGGCAGTGGCGTGACTCGCTCTGACCAACAGAATGGGATGGAAGGGATGGCGCGGGCATGAGGAAGCCTGGCACTTCTGACTGCATCTCTGGGAACCTGGGCCTTTGAATGCTCAGAGGCTCAGAGGCCAGCTCCCTGCTCCTCGGGAGGCTGAGGGCCGACAGGCAAGTGCAGGGCTAGCTTGAATCTCCACCACCGCTGACCACAGCCATGGGACCAACCCCAGGTGCGACCTGCAGAAGAACCACCCAGCTGAACCCAACTCAAATAACAGGATCGCCAGCAAATACACAGTTGCTTGAAACCTCTCTCTTGGGACGGTTTGTTACATGGCAATAGCTGACTGAAACAGACATCACATTTCCATGCTGAGAGCATTTCTCAAAGAAATACCTTGACTCGCTATCCGTGGAGTTCTTTGGAACAGAAGGAGTTATGGTTTTAAATTCCTTTGTCTTACTTGGGTTTTCTACATTTCTACATTTCTACATTCAAAGGAGCATTAATCATCTGTATGATGGATTGTTCAGCCAAGGAAAGGAGCGAGGCTCCGACGCAGGCCACCGCACGGATGGGCCTTGAGGATGCCACGCTCACTGAGAGACACCAGACACAAAAGGCCACACAGTGTGTGACCCCATTTCTATGAAATGTCCAGGACGGGCTGATCCAGAGAGACAGGGAGGGGTGCTTGGGCGCCGGGGCCGGGGAAGGATGGAGAGTGACAGTTGAAGCACACAGGGCTTGCTTTCGGGATGATGGAAATGTGCTAGAATTCACAACCCTGTGAATACACCGAAGAGAACTGACTCAATTGCAACCATTTAAAAGGGGGAGTTTTGTGGCAGGTGAATTATGTCCCAGAAAAGCCAAATGCAGAAGCAGATTCCTTTAGCTGCAAAAGCACTGCCCAGTGACAGACACCAGCTGGAGCCCTCTCCGAACTCTGCCATCCTGCAAGGCCTCAGCCTGCTGGTCTCTAAAGGTCAGGGGACTCAGTCAAGGGTTGACCAGAAGGGCAGCCAGTCCGGCAGGCTGGAGATCCTCAAACCGTCTGTGTTGAAGGACTGAGGTCACCCTTTCTTTTCTCTCCGTCATGGACCAAGACTTCCGTAAAACGCTGTAAACACCAACTACCAAGGTCTGAAAGGCTGGCTCGGCATCCACAGAACTGTGCAGCTGGTCACTGGCACTGACCCTAAGCCTCTGTTCCTCCCTGGCATGGACCAGGATGGACAGTATCACACTGAACGACCCTGCTTCAGGCCTCTTTTTTTCTTCCCCCCCGAGACGCAGTCTCACTCTGTCACCAGGCTGGAGTGCAATGGCGCAATCTTGGCTCGCTGCAATCTCCACCTCTGAGGTTCAAGTGATTCTCCTGCCTCAGCCTCCCGAGGAGCTGGGATTACAGGCATGCACCACCACACCCAGCTAATTTTTGTATTTTTAGTAGAGATGAGGTTTCACCATTTGGCCAGACTGGTCTCAAACTCCTGACCTCATGATCTACCCACCTCGGCCTCCCAAAGTGCTGGGATTACGGGCATGAGCCGCCACACCCGGCGAGGCCTCTTCTCTTTTGATATTACCATACCAACAGGAAAACAGTTTGGGGGCCTCTAGGCACCCCCAAAGCCCATGCAAACCAGGGTCTCCCCCTCAGCACTGTGAGGACTGAGGTCTCCACCATTAGGACTGGATCGTTCTCTGGGCTGGGGCCGTCCTGGGCAGTGCAGGGTGCTAAGCAGCATCCTTGGCCTCCACCCTCTTCATGCCAGGGGCACCCCTAGTTGTAACAACCACAGATGTCTCCAGACATGGCCCAGAGTCCCTGGGGTGAGTGGCAGGATAACCCCAGGTGACAACCCGCTGCACTAGCCCCTGAGGTTAAGCCCTTGGGTGAGGTGTTAGGCACGGCTCCAACAGCAAACATCTGCAGCAGGTGCCAACCGAGCTCTCCCCATGCAGAATCCCACCAGCCTGACCAGGCAGCCATGCCCGACAGCTTCATCTGACACATGGGAAACCGAGGTTGGGAGAGGTGGAGGGATTCTGACACTGCTGAAGAGAACATGTGTGGCCAGGCCTCCCGCCTGCTCGTCTCTAACTTCATACAGTCCTGGCGAGACAGGCGCTGGCGTCCCTCTTTAGGGACAGGCAGCACCTGACTGACAGTCCCCACTGGGAAGCGATGAGAGCCGTGAACTCAGGCACCTGAGCCCCAAGCCCAGAGAGTCACCATATCGCACGGCACATGTGTGGCCCCCGGCACCCACCGCTCCCAGCACACCCCGGAGAGTGGCCCGCACGGGCTTCGTTCTGAGCCCTGCAGCGTGTGGCTTCAGTCAACTTTAGGAATCAGAAAGTTCTGGAGAAAAACCTGGGTTTCTCGACAAACAGGCAGATCTAGAAATAAAAGGCCTCATCATCACTCGCCATCACCCCTGGCCCAGCATACTCACTTCCGCCTTCGTCCCCCGTGGCCCACTCCCACACGGCACGTGGCCAGAAGGTGCCTGTGAAGCCCTGATCCAGCTGCCCCCTAATTCACCATCACTGTTTTATAGGCGGGGAAACGGATTTAGAGAAATTTAGGAAGTTATCCAAAGTCAATGGTGAAAATCTCTGCAATCCCATCTGCGAATCCAGAAAGACCTTCAACAAAATTCAACATGAATTTCATGTCCTCCCAAAATACTGCCAACAAAGAAAAAAAGGAGAGGAAGGGAGCCTGCTTTTACTTTAAAAAGAAATGTAAGACCAGGCGTGGTGGCTCTTGCCTGTAATCCCAGCACTCTGGGAGGCTGAGGCAGGAGGATTGCTTGAGCCTAGGAGTTTGAGACCAGTGTGGGCAACATAGTGAGATCCCATCTCTAAAAAAAAAAAAAAAAAAAATTTAAATTAGCCAGGAGCTGGGCACAGTGGCTCACATCTGTAATCTCAGCACTTTGGGAGGCCGAGATGGGAGGATCACGAGGTCAGGAGTTTGAGACCATCCTGACCAACATGGTGAAACCCCATCTCTACTAAAAATACAAAAATTAGCTGGGTGTGGTGGCACGTGCCGGTAATCCCAGCTCTTCGGGAGGCTGTGGCAGGAAAATTGCTTGAACCCAGGCGGCGGAAGTTACAGTGAGCCGAGATTGTGCCACTGCACTCCGGCCTGGGTGACAGAGGGAGACTCTGTCTCATAAAAAAAAAAAAAAAAAAAAAAGCCAGGCGTGGGGTACACACCTGTATTTCCAGCTACTCAGGAGGCTGAGGTGGGGGGATCGCTCAAAGTCTGGAGTTGAAGACCAGCCTGGGCAATAAAGCATTATCCTGCCTCTACAAAAGATGAAGTTAGCTGGGCATGCTGGTGCGTGCCTGTGGTCCCAGCTACTCGGGAGGCTAAGGCGGTAGGACCGCTTGAGCCCAGGAGTTTAAGGCTGCAGCGAGCTATGATTGCACCACCACACTCCAGTCTGGGCAACAGTGAGATCCTGGGTCAAGAAAAAAATACAAAACAGGACTTTGGTGTTTTTGCCTTATCCCAGACTTTTACCTCCAGTACGAAGATGAGAAACATTTTGGAGT
Organism: Cheracebus regulus; assembly: GCA_963574635.1. Classification (NCBI taxonomy): domain Eukaryota; kingdom Metazoa; phylum Chordata; class Mammalia; order Primates; family Pitheciidae; genus Cheracebus; species Cheracebus regulus. The sequence goes on along the minus strand of CAUYQU010078243.1, from coordinate 55,404 downwards.
TAATCGCCAAATGCAGTAGTTACCATTTCCAAAAGCACCTTAAGAAACAAGTCTAGTTCAAGATGCCGAATCGCGTCAAGTGTTGACAGGTGGCGGTGCTGAGGTCTGCAACTTTGAAATGCTTCCAAAACACAAGCTGGCTAAGAGGGATAAAAGGATGGAGGGGTGGCGGGATTGGGGTATGGCGGAATGGTTGGATGGCAGGATGAAGGGATCGGGGGATGGGGGGATGGAGGGATGGAGGGATGGCGGGATGGAGGGATCAGGGGATGGAGAGATGGAGGGATGGAGGGATCAGGGGATGGAGAGATGGAGGGATGGGGGGATGGAGGGATGGGGCAATGGAGGGATCAGGGGATGGAGAGATGGAGGGATGGGGGGATGGCAGGATCGGGGGATGGCCGGATGGTGGGATCGGGGGATGGCGGGATGGAGGGATGGTGGGATGGCGGGATCAGTGGATGGAGGGATGGCAGGATCGGGGGATGGAGGGATGGAGTGAACAGAGTCAACTGTCAATCGCAGGACCCAGGTGGCAAGTCTTGGGTACTGCCCAATTCTTTCAACTATTCATCACTTTTGAAAATTTTCTTAATAAAATCCCTGTCCCCCAAGTGAAAGGTGAATCTCTACCTTGGACACAGGTGTTTTCAAGCTCTGGGGAAACACGGTTTTTGAGGGGACTCTGCTTGAGGAACCTGAGTCGGCACGCAGCTCCCAGAGGACGCCCCCAGGCTCCCCCACCCAGCATGGAACCTTTGAGGGGCATGTTCTTGACTCGGGGACATTGCCCGGCTACCCCTATGTCCCTGCACGGCTGGCTCCTGTCCTCCCATTTGGGTCTCAGCCTGACGCTCGCCTACCCAGCAAGACTGTCCTCGCAGCCGCCTTCCTACTCGCCCTGCATCTCATTCTATTTCCCTACAGTGTGCGTCACAGTCGGGAGTGATCCTGCTCCTTCTGGTGAGAGCAGAGACCTGGTGTCTTGTTCACGGCTGCTCTCCCAGACCTACCTGTTGCCCGGCACACAGTAGGGGCACAGCAGCGCCGGTGAATGGAGCTGGGGCAGGGAGGCTGGGTGGGACCTGGGAGATCCAGAGGGGTCCTCAGCTGTGGAGGCGGAGCACTGGGGAGGACGTGACCTGGGACCTGGGCTCAGATGCACAGTGAATCTGCCACCAAGATGAGGCATCAGGAAGAGGCGTAGGCTTGGGTCAGACGTGCTGAGAGCAGTCAGGACCTCCAGGGTTGGAGGGGCCCAAGGGATGCCCTGGACGTGGCTCGACATACTGGGCTGGGCACACATGGGAGACGGTGTGGCAGAGTGGGCAATTGGAGCCTAGAACGTGCCCGTGACATAGTAGGTGCTCAAGAAACTTTCTGCAGCAAATGAAGAGGCGAATGCCGTGGGAGGCGCTGCCCGGGCTATGGCAGGGCTTGGGGGATCCCACTCCTGCCCTCTGGCCCTGTGAGAACACCCTGTCAACAGCCAAGCCCCTTGGGCTGCTGGGGCATCCTTGGGGGACGTGGCAACGGCCTGGAGCCCCACAATCAAGCCTGGAAAAATAGCCCTGAGGTGACTATGGGCCACTTGTCACCCTAGATTCATATTCTTTTCTGATCCTGAGACGCCGGTTGTGGTGAACGCTGGCGCATGATATTCTGTCCGCTGGTTCGTTCGTTCATTCATTCATTCATCCAAACCCAAATCAGCAAGCATCTTCTGGGTTTGGGGGATGAGACACCACTGAGGCAGCTGGCTCTCTGTCTAAATACAATTGTCCTCTTTTTTTTCTTTTGATAAGGTGTCTTGCTCTGTTGCCCAGGCTGGAGTGCAATGTCACCATCCTGGCTCACTGCAACCTCCGCCTTCCAGGTTCAAAAGATTCTCCTGCCTCAGCCTCCCGAGCAGCTGGGATTAAAGGCACCCACGACTGTTCTTGACTAATTTTTGTGTTTTTAGTAGAGACAAAGTTTCACCATGTCGGCCAGGCTAGTCTCGAACTCCTGACCTCCAGTGATCCACCCGCCTCGCCCTCCCAAAGTGCTGGGATTGCAGGCGTCAGTCACTGCACCTGGCCTATCTAAATATAACATCTAGTAAGAAAAGGTTTTAAGCACCTAGAAAGCACAGAATCACATAAAAGACACCCATATATTACTACATAAGTCAAAAAAAACCTTTTCTGTTTATCCCTCAGTCAGGAGTCAGCAAGCTTTTGTAAAGGGTCAGGGGAGATCAGGCAGAGGCCAGGACATGTCTGGGATGGGCTCTGGGCATGGCCCTGGAGGAGGAGGGAGTGATCTAAATGGGGGTCTCACCAGGGGAGACTTTGCCCTCCAGGGTACACTGGGTGATGTCTGGGGCCATCTGTGGTTCTCATGACTGCGGGTGCTCCTGGCACTTTAGCGGGTGGAGGCCAGTGACACCGCTCAGCGCCCTGCAGTGCCCAAGGCCACCCCACCCCAGAAAAGGATCAGAACTCACAGGTCAGCAGCGCTGAGGGGCAGAGATCCTGTTCTAGAGACTAGGGTGGTAGAACCCCCCCGCCGCCCACACACGAGAACCCGGAGTGAACACAGTATGGAGGTGTATGGAGTGGGTGTGGTGGTGGACAGGGTGTTCTTGATACGATTCTCCAGGTGAGTACAATGTTTCAGGAACAGAACATGTGTGCCTCTGCCATCCCGTCCATTTTTGTCTTTTTTTTTTTTTTTTTTGACACTTGGTCTGTCACCCAGGCTGGAGTGCAGTGGCGTGATCTCGGCTCACTGCAACCTCCGCCTCCCTAGTCCAAGAGATTCTCCTGCCTCAGTCTCCCAAGGAGCTGGGATTACAGGCATGCGCCACCCTGCCTGGCTAATTTTTGTATTTCTAGTAGTTTCACCATGTTGGCCAAGCTGGTCTTGAACTCCTGACCTCAGGTGATCCGCTTGCCCAACTGCTGGGATTACAGGAGTGAGCCACCGCGTCTGGCCCACTTCTGCCTTTTGTTTGAAGTTCCCTGTGGTTAAAGCTGCAGCACGTACACACATCCCCGACGAGGGCTGGTGCTGCAAGCTGTCTCCAGTCCTCTCAACCCCGCCGAGGTGACTGTCACTGGACCTATTCCACAGCTGCGTGCTGGGCAAGTCAAAGACAGCGAAAGTCACCCGAGCCTGGACCTGAAGGGCAATAGCAGCCTCAGGGCAGCCCCTGGAGGAGAAGCCGAGCTTAGGTATGTTTTTCAGATAAACTCCAGGGGAAGCAGCTGGACAGAGGCCACTAAGCCAAACGACGCCTGGAGCCTGGGTTTGGTCCTCTGGCTCCTCACGCCCACCGGCATCCAATGCGAGCCCCTTCCCCGTCAGTCTGGTGTGTGCCAATACACTTCCAAGAACCCAAATGCAGGGCCTGTCGTACGCTGCATGCTGCTCTGACCCCGTTCCCTCATCCCACAAATAGCACAGAGGGGAACAAACAGAAGATGACTAAAACTTCTTGGAAAAGGCATTGTGGGCCGGGCGACATGGCTCACACCTGTAATCCCAGCACCAGCAGTAACATCTCCTTATTCACTGCTAAGCTGTCACTAATCCTGTTTCCCTCTTTCCTCTGGCTACTAGGAAGCCCCATGTCCTTAGAGATGGGATAGTGCCAGTTCTTGAGGAGTCACACGGGAGCTCTCTTCCTCGCCTGGCTGCCCACAAGCACCCTAACGTGGCCAAGCCTCAGCCTCTCTGGACCTCAGTTTCTCCATCTGTCACACAGAGTCAGAATGGTACTGACCTCCTGCATGACACAAAGATTCTGAGCTCATTTCCACGAGGCACATGGAATGGGGCCAATGAGAGTGAAGCCACTTCCACCAGTGACCCGGGAACTCCTATGCCATGGGAGCTGCAGGGGGTCCTGGAGACCCCTCACACCCCGGGCTCCTGCGGACTGATGGAGCTGCTGAGGCCGACTCTCAGGGGCGCCCCAGCCAGCCCGCGCCTGTCTTTCTGACTCCTGCAACCAGGAGGTTCCTCCTAACCACTTTCAGGGATTTCCTGACCCCCGATGGAGCCAGGCCCCCCAGCTGTGCTCCCAGGTACCGGCATCAGGTACTGCAGACACCTGGACACCTGTCCCCACCTCAGCCGGGGTTCCTAACAGACAGAGTTGCTGGCACAGACCCGGCTGACGTCACACTGGTGGGCGGGCGTTCCGCTCTGCCCTAGCCCCGAACTGCCTGCACACTTTCTCCCCGGACCCTTGATGGACGGGGCAGTGGGCGTCCTGCCTCTGTGTCAGGACATGGACACAGGAACCCGCAGTCCAGCTCCCAGCCAGGCCCAGCTCTCCATCCCCACATGCTGGCCCTGGCAGCCATCAGGCCACTCACATGGCAAGCGCTGTCCCCTGTGGGCCGCCCGCCCTCCATGCTCAGGTGCTGCAGGCAGGTCGGCCTCCACTCAGCCCCAAACAGCTGCTCACCTCGCAGGGGCCGCGGGGCCTTTTCCAGGCTGGAGTCACTGCATCCTCAGCCAGCTACAAAACTCTCAGTGCTCCTGGGTCAACCTGGCTCTGCCCGGCCTCACCCCTGCCCCCGGGCCATAGCCCCCAACTCCAGCCCGGCCGAATGGCCTCACCACCTCCTGAGCGGGTCCCTGACTGCTCAGGCTTCCTCAAACCCTTGGGCCTTGGGACCTGCTGTGGCTGCTGCCTGCACCTCCTACCTCCTCTCTGCTTGGTGAGCGCCTGCCCAGGGTATGGCCCTACCAGAAACGTTTGCCCATGCCTGTCCCCAGACCTAGGTGGTCCTAGTCCCGCCCCCTCCCTCCAGCACACCGTGCTGTGCTCCTGCCTGTGGTGGACAGGGGGTTAACATGGTTCTCCCTGGCTCCACAGGGCAAGGCCGCCTCTCCCTGGTTCTCCATGAGCCCTGCACCAGCCCAATGCTGGGCATGGAGCATCTGTGGAAGAAGAAAGCCTGGAGGGCTGCATGGATGAGGCTGCATGGTTAAACGCCAGGAGCCTCGGGAGAAGGAGGCCTGGGAACAGAGCTCACAGCTTCCCCTCACACACACCCTGGTATCTTCCTGAGCTGAACCTCAAGGCAAGACCTGAATGCCCAGCAAGTCGTCAGGGCCATGGCCCTTCCGGCCCAACCTGCCCTGGGCAATGCCCATCTTATGACCCTTCTGCAGAGAGGGAAACTGAAGCTCAGACAGGAAGTACTAGGATGCTTTCGTAGAGACAGAATCCCAACTCACACTGTTTTCAGAACACCAGAAAGGTGCGTGTGGGGAGCGCTTTTGTTGGCAGACCTCAGCCTGATTTTCAGAAACCAAGTTTGATTGGCGCAGGCCACGCCCCTTCATTTGCATATTGCCAGCTGCTGCTTTCCCTGCAGAGGCAGGATGGAAGAGCTGTACCAGGGACTGTGCTGTGGCCGGCAAAGGAGGAAGGATCTACCACCGCATCCTTCCGAGGAAAAGCCGGTCCCTCAGACAGAACAGGAGAGGCCAGGGTGGTGGGCTTCAAGCCCAGCTGGACCCTGACGACTACAGGCCTCCATCTCCCACCTCTCAGTTGCTCTCCCTGGCGACCCTGACCCCATGACTTGCCTCCAGCCCTGGCAGGTGCCCGGGTCACAGGAGCAGCCCAGACCCCTCTGTCCAACTGTTCAGACCAAGACCCAGGGCAGGGCCTGCTGGGACCACACGCCCATTCCTGTTCGAATCCCCAGGAGAGCTGTGACTGCCCGGCCCGGGTCCTCACCCTCTCCACCCAGAGCACTCTGCCTGAGTGGGGGACACAGGGGTCCCCGATAGAAACCAGGTCACCAACACCGTCAGGATAAGAGTGGCTGGCGGTGGTGGCCACAGACCTCCTCCTGGAAGCCACCAGCAGACTGGAGTCAAACCTGAGGACAAGGTCGCTGAAACAGCCCTGCCCAGGTCCCACGTGCCAGGCCCCCTGCCCAGCTTCCCTTCCCCGCATGTTTTTACCCTCTAGCAGCCACTGCCCTTGGGCTCTGACGGCTGACAGCCCCTGGAGTGCGTGTTATCCTCAGCACTCCAGTAAGAGTCTAGGCCTCATTTCCAGATGCGCACAAGCTCCCAGACAGGCAGGATGGGGTTCCGGATGCCTCCCCTTGAAGGCTGGCAGAGCTGGCTCTGTTTTGCACCAAGACTGAGACCAGGGACCTGCCCCGGCCCCACAGGGAGGTGGTGGCTGGGCCAGGCTGGACCCCAGGTCCCCAGCACTCCAGGCTCCTGGGATGTGATCTAGGAGCGTCTGCGTGCCAGCAGCCCCCAGCCAGGTGTGTGCTGAATGGTAACTCTCGTTCATGCCTCACTTCTGCCCCGTGGGGCAAGAGCCCCGGTCACCCCCAGGCTACAGATGAGGAGAGCGGGATCTGCGTGAATAATGGGCTTCTGACAGCCGCCAGCCTCCTGGTGTCCAGGCCCTAGTGGGCTCCCCCACGTATTGGCACTGGCCGGTGTGATCCACAGAATCCGGCTGGAGCAACCGCATGCGACTTCTGTGGCTGGGTCACAACAGACGCTGCCCTCGGATCACTCACTGTTGGGGAAGCCAGACGCCATGTTGTAAGGTCACCCAAGCAGCCAGTGCAGCTGAGGCCTCGCCAACAGCCAGGCGAGGGTGCCACCTGGGAGGTGGCTCCTCCAGCCCCAATTGAGCCTTCGGAGAAGGTCGCCCCGGCTGACAGCTTTGCCACAGACTCATGAGAGACCCTAGCCAGGACCATCCAGCTACGCCGCTCCCAGACTCCTGACTCAGAAACCGTGCGAGGTCACAGATGCTGCCTCGATGAACATTTGCTGTACAGAGGCTCAGATGGAGAACACCTCCCTTCCCTCTGCTCCTTCCCTCCCTCCCTCTCCCTCTCTCTCTTCTGGCCACACCAGGCTTGGTCCTGCCCTAGGGCCTCTCCCTGGAACTCTCTCACCCCACCATTCAGATCTGAATCACACTTCGCTTCCCGAGAGGAGCGCTCCCTAAGCGTGCTGCCCCTGCTTGGTTTATTTCCCTCTACGCCTTCGATCCTCCGCATCTGTTCCCTCTGAGGCCATGAGCCCGGCCACGACAGCAACCTCATCTTTCCTCCCCTCGACAGTGCAGGGGGCACACGCCTAGAGGTCTGGGTCCCGGGCAGAGGGCTTGGTTCAGGGGGGAAACGGGGTTGGACGGGGTCAAGAGCCTGGGGGCGCAGGCTGCTTCCTGTCCCTAACAACAGAGCTTCCCTGGAACAGCTGGAGCGAGGGAGGAGCCGGACAGGGACAAGATAGCCCACATTCGCCGGGTGTGTGTGGTGGGGCCCGCACCGTAGGAGAACCCCAAGGCTTAGTTACGCCGTCCTCCCAGCAACGCTGTGACACAGGCACTATTACCGCTCCCGTTTCCCAGAGGCGGAAACTGAGGCTCAGAGAGGCCAGGTCGCTTGCCTGAGATCACGCAGCAAACACAGGGGGCTGGAGGCGCCTGATTCCAGGAAGTCAGTCCCCAGGCTGCATCACCACTGCATGGATGAGACGAGAGTGAGGAGGAGCCAGGCAGGGGGAAGGGCAGAGGCACAGCCAGTGCAGAGGCCCCGGGGTAAGACCGAGTCTGGAGAGCAGGGATCCACCGGGATACAGCAGAGCTCCCCCTCCCCTCCTGGGCGGTGCCACACCTCCCCACGTTGGAGCCCCTGCCAGCCTGGACAGTGCTGACTGTCTCTGCCACAGGCCCAGCCCGGCACAGGAGAGGCGGCGGGTGCTTCATGACTGGAACACCGCCGCAGCCTCCCGGCTGGGAAGCGGCCTCTCCCACCTCCCGACCTCAGGATTCCTCAAAACGAAGACAGGACGATGAGGAGACCCTCCCCTCACAGTGCTGTGGCGGCGACCACACCAGTCACGCGTGAGCACTTCTTTGCCTTATAATTAGAAGCATCCAGATGAGCTCACTGCCGCCCCCTCACCCCACACACATCACCAGCACATGGTCAGAGACTCATGCACAGATGGGGACACCCGCTGCCTGCCAGGGTCCCTTCCCTCCCGGGGGCGGGGCCAAAATCCCTACCCTTGAAAGTGGGCGGGCCTCAAGTCCTGCTTTGGCCAATCACATGAGGCAGAAGAGACACCATGGGAGTTCTCCCATCATCCTCTGCTCTCTTGGGATCCCACCAGGTCGATGCTGGAGCCAGGCTGGATGGCAGCAGCAACGTGGACAGAGGCCTGGGACAGGAGGCCACGGGGCGTGCCAGAAGCAGTCAGATGCCACTGCTTAGGTGACCCAGGCCGACAGCAGTGATAGGGAAGAACCGACCTGCTGAGCCCAGCCGAGCCCAGGAAACTGAAGCAAAAGCATCTGTGAAGCCTCTGGACACAGCAGTTGTCTGCTACATAATCTATGACTCCCAAGGCTGACGCACCCAGAGAGGGGCCACCACCTGCTCAAGGTCCCACGACACACACGGCCCAGGCAGCAAAGCCCCGAGCAGCTCTCTCCCCCTGAGCACCAGGATCTAGGCCCCTGCGGCCCAGCAGGACAACTCAAGCTTAGTGCCATGTGGCTTCCACCACTGTAGACCCGTCATTCAGCAGTCAAAGCCAGACGCTTGAATCTTAGAAGGTTCCGAGTTATTTCTGGGCGTGGGATGGGGGAGGGTCTCCTGCTTTGCATCTTCCACCCTTTGCTAGTGTTTGAAGTACATATTTTGTCATTTTTATTTATGGAAATGAGGCTTTTCTCGAAGCATTCACACAGTCAACTTGCAAAACAGGCGAAGGAAAAGAAAACAAACATCTGAGAAAGATGGCCAGGCCCCTCTAATGATAAAAGACACGATGTGAAGCCAGCCTGGCAGCAGTGGGGCAGGGACGCAGGGGGTCCTTACACGGCCAGGGGTGAGGCCGCTGTCAGTGGGTTCATCCCCAGGAGGCAACCCGCCAACATTTCTTTTTTTTTTTTGAGACAGAGTCTCACTCCGTCACCAGGCGTAAGGCTGGAGTGCAGTGGCGCGACCTCGGCTCACTGCAACCTCCACCTCCCGGGTTCAAGCAATTCTCCTGCCTCAGCCTCCTGAGTAGCTGGGACTACAGGCGAGCGCCATCATGCCCAGCTATTTTTTTTTTTGTATTTTTAGTAGAGACGGGGTTTCACCATGTTGGCCAGGATGGTCTCGATCTCCTGACCTCGTAATCCACCCACCTCGGCCTCCCAAAGTGCTGGGATTAGAGGCGTCAGCCACCGCACCCGGTCCAAATAAAGTATTATTGGAACACGGCCACACCCACTTCTTCACGAATTGTCTGACTCCTTAAGTGCTACAACCACAGCGTTGGGGAGTTGTGACAGAGACCACCTAGACCACAAAACCTAAAATTTTCATCTTTACTTTTTGTAGAGACAGGGTCTTGCACTGTCACCCAGGTTGGAGCACAGTGATGCCATCACAGCTCTCTGCTGCCTCCAACTCCTGAGCTCAAGTGATCTTCCCGCCTCAGCCTCCTGAGTAGCTGAGACTACAGACGCCACCACGCCTGGCTAATTCTTTTCTTTTTCAGAGATGGGGTCTCGCGTTGTTGCCGAGGCCAATCTTAAACTCCTGGGCTCAAACGATCCTCCTACCTTGGCTTCCCAAGCGCTGGGATTATAGCCCTTTGCCACCATACTCAAGCTAATACCTAAAAAATTTACACTCTGCCCTTTACAGGAAGTTCCCTAACCAGGCATGGTGGCTCACACCTGTCATCTCAGCACTTTGGGAGGCTGAGGCAGCTGGATCACCTGAGGTCAGGAGTTCAAGACCAGTCTGGCCAACATGGTGAAACTCTCTCTCTACCAAAAATACAAAAATTAGCCAGGTGTGATGGAGTGCACCTGTAATCCCAGCTCTTCGGGAGGCTGAGGCAGGAGAATCACTTGAACCCGGGAGGCGGAGGTTACAGTGAGCCGAGATCGCACCACTGTACTCCAGCCGGGGCAACAGAGTGAGACTCCGTCTCAAAAAAATAAAAATAAAGATAATAAATAAATAAATCACAAACCTAAATGAATGTGAGAGCCAAAACTATAAAACTCAGAAAAAAAACACAGGATAATAAATCTTTGTGACCTTGGATTAGGCAACAGTTTCTTTCTTCTTTTTTTTTTTGAGATGGAGTTTCGCTCTTGTTGCCCAGGCTGGAGTGCAATGGCGTAATCTTGACTCACCGCAACCTCTGCCTCCTGGGTTCAAGCGATTCCCCTGCCTCAGCCTCCCAACTAGTTGGGATTACAGGCATGCGCCATCTCACCCAGCTAATTTTTTATTTTTAGTAGAGAGGGGGTTTCTCCATGTCAGTCAGGCTGGTCTTGAACTCCTGACCTCAGGTGATCCACCTGCCTCAGCCTCCCAAAGCGCTGGGATTACAGGCGTGAGCCACCACACCCCGCCTAGGCAATAGTTTCTTAAACACTAAAAGTATAAGCAACCAAAGAAAAAACAGATCAAGGCCGGGCGCAGTGGCTCACGCCTGTAATCCCAACACTTTGAGAGGCTGAGGCAGGCGGATCACCTGAGGTCAGGAGATCAAGACCAGCCTGGCCAACATGGTGAAACCCCGTCTCTACTAAAAATACAGGGCATGGTGGCGTGTACCTGTAATCCCAGCTACTCAGGAAGCTGAGGCAGGAGAATTGCTTGAACCCAGGAGGCAGAGGTTGCAGTGAGCCGAGATTGCACCACTGCGCTCCAGGCCAGGTGACAGAGTAAGACTCCATCTCGAAAAATAAATAAAATGAAACAAAATAAAAAAGAGATCAAGTGAACTTCATCAAGACTTCTGTGCCTCACAGGACACCAGCAGGAAACTGGAAAGGCGACCCACAGAATGGGAGAAAGGGCTGCCAATCAACTGTGTGGTGAGGGCTTCGTATTTAAGCTACAGGAAGAACTCACAACTCAATCATAAAAAGCAGGCCAGGCGCAGTGACTCACGTCTATCATCTCAACACTATGGGAGACCAAGGAGGGAGACTGCTTCAGTCCAGGCGTTTCAGACTAGCCTGGGCAACACAGCAAGACCCTGTCTCTACAAAAAACAAAAAGTAACTGGGAGTGGTGGCAGAGCCTGTAGTTCCAGCTACTAGGGAGGCTAAGGTGCGAGGATCGCACCACTGCACTCCAGCCGGGGCAACAGAGTGAGATCCTACCTCAAAAAACAAACAAACAAAAAGCAGAGATAAGAAGAAGAGTTGGTGGAGGAATGAAGAGGCCCGTCCACTGCGATGGGAATGTTAAAACACTGCGGCCACCATGGGAAACAGTTCCTCAAATGGTCCCACCCTGGGTTTCTGTGACCCAGCAATTTCACCCTTCGACATCGACTCAAGAGAAGTGAAAACCTACGTGCACACGAAAACCTTACACAAATGCTCACAGCCGGCAACGCAGGCACCCCCCACCGGGTGAAGGGGCCAGTACAGCCCCATCATCCACGCGCTGGAACAGTTCTCAGGCAGGAAAAGGAACGAGGAACGAGGCTTTGACACAGGCCACCATGTGGACGCACCACCGGGTGGAGGGGCCAGCACAGCTCCGTCATCCACGCACTAGAACGGTTCTCAGGCAGGAAGAGGAACGAGGCTTTGACACAGGCCACCATGCGGACGCGCCTTGAGGACACTGTGATCGGTGAGAGCAGACAGACACACAAGGGCAGGCTGTGCGTGACCCCGTTTTCCCATTTCTATGAAACACCCAGAAAGGGAGTGAGGTGTTGTCAGGGGTTGGAGGGAGGGTGGGGAGTGGCAGCTAACGAGTGACAGACAGCTTTTGGGTGATGAGAATGTTCTGGAATGAGAGGGGAGAGTCACGCAACTGCGAACACACTAAAACCCATGAAATGTATATTAGAAGTAGGTAAAAATGTAGGGTCTACGAATTATATCCCAATAAAGCTCCTATTTAAAAAGAATTTAGAAAGTGGGCATGGTGGCTCACGCCTGTAATCCCAGCACTCTGGGAGGCCGAGGCGGGTGGATCACGACATCAGGAGATCGAGACCACCCTGGATAACATGGTGAAACCCCGTCTCTACTAAAAATACAAAAAATTAGCCGGGTGTGGTGGCACGCGCCTGTAATCCCAGCTACATGGGAGGCAGAGGCAGGAGAATCACTTGAACCCAGGAGGTGGAGGTTGCAGCGAGCCACGATCACGCCACTGCACTCCAGCCTGGCGACAGACCAAGACATGGTCTCAAAAGAAAAAAAAAAAAAAGAATGTAGTTAAGTAAGTCCAAGAGGTCAATAAGGAATATGTTCCAAACACAGGGCAAGAAAGGAAGTGAGAACCCACAGGGGCCGGGAGCGGTGAGATTCTGTGGGACAGGGACACGCACACGCACACATGCAGATACAAGCAGACATACATGTAGGCACACACACAGGCCCTTGGGACACCACAGGACACTTGTGGGACACAGAAAGGAAGAGGTGGGGTGGCTGGAGGGGACGGTGTCCCTGGGGGACCCCAGCACCACTGGGGGAACAGACTGGGGTCCACTCCTGAGCAGCAGGCCGTCCTCCTCTTAGCCCTGTTCTCCCTGCCGGGTGCTCACACACGCACTCACACTCACACACTAACTCACATGCACTCACACTCTCAAACGCACACTAACACACTCACACTCTTACACATACTAACTCACACTCACAGCATGATCACGTGCCCCCAGCGGGCGGGCGGGCGCCAGGGCAGTCAACAGGAAGCCCTGCACAGGCGGGCGGACCATCCAGGACTCCGAAGGCTGGGCCGTTTCCCAGGGCCCCAGTGTCCGAGGGAGGAAGAGGCTCCGCTGTCAGCACCGAGCCCGGGGCAGGAGGCTGTGGGGCGTGGTCAGCCCGCAGGTGGCAGGGCTGGACTGGCGGGGTCAGGGTCCAGAGAGGATATGCTGGCCCCTGGGGGAAGTCCGGCCCACACTGGGCCCCGGGCTGAGGCTCCCACAGCGAGGGTCTGTGCCTGGCCCCGGCCTCCCGTGCACTGCACCCCCCGGCACAGCAGAGGTGGACGCCCCTCACAGGTGGCTCTCCAGTGTCCCTGTCCTCCAGGTATCCAGTGTCCCCCCGGGGAGTGAAGTGGCCCTCAAGGGATTCCTCCTGGGGCCTGAGGTGAGGGCGCTGTGGGAAACAGGGGATGCCGCAGGGGTGGGGCAGTGAGCCGCGGCGAGGGCACCAGCTTCGCACCGCGATGGCCTCCACAGGCCCCTGGGGCTCACGTTCTCCATGTGCGGGTGTGACGGCCCCTGGCCCCCTGCAGTGGGCGGGGAGGGGTCTGGCAGACCGGAAGACTATTTCCAGGGCAGAACCCCATACTTTGGGGCGCACACGTCCCCAGGGAGCTCTGGTGAGGCCACCCTGCCCGTGTTTTCTGCATTTTTGCTGGTGATTTTGCTGTTGAAATTGGTCCCCAGGCATCATCCCCAGGTGGCCTGTGTCCCTAAGGGCTAGAGGCCGGGATGAGCCCCATGGAGAAACCCATGTGAGAGAATGTTTGCTCAGACAGGACCTGAGAGCGCTGTGTCTGTGAACTCCATGTGGATAAATCAACAAGATGGGTGTCTTTAAAATTTCCTCAGGATCTCGCTCTGTCACCCAGGCTGGAGTGCAGTGGTGCAGGCATGGCTCACTGCAGCCTCAAACTCCCGGGCTCAAGGGATCCTCTTGCCTCGGCCTCCCAAAGTGCTGGGATTATAGGCGTGAGCCACCGTGTCCAGCCCCAAAATAAGACGCCTTGAAATAGAAACGGACATACAACAAGGTCTCGTGTTGACTGGATGATGGAAACGCCGCACCCAGAGGCTCGCAGGAACCCCACCTTGGATCTCCCCGGGGCCAGGTCTCGGCGTGCACCCGAGGGGTCTGCAGCAGCTTCTCCAAGAACTACCACAAACATCAGAACCGGCTGCGCTCAGGGTTCGGGGCAGAGGCGCCACGCCCGCAACCCACACGCAAATGGGCTGGCAAAATCACACACACACGCCAACTCACACACACGAACTCCCATGCACGCACACTCTCAAACACACACTCACATATACTAACTCATGCACTCACACACTTGCATACACACACACTAACAAGCACTCACACACACATACTAACTCACACGCACTCACACTCTTACCAACTCACACACACGAACTTCCATGCACGCACACTCTCACACACTCACATATACTAACTCACACACACTTACACTAACTTACAAACACTAACTCACATGCACTCACACTCAAATACCCACACATATACTAACTCACGCACTCACACACAAATTTGCACAAACAAGCACTCACTCTGAAACACATTAACACACACTCAAACACTAACTTGTGCACACACACTAACTCACAAGCACTCACACCCTCAAATACACACACACATTCACACTCAAACATGTACTAACTTGCACACAAACTCACAAGCACTCTGCAATACTAACACTCACACTCAAACACACACTAACTTGCACACACACTCCCACTCCCACACACAGAATGCTGAAGACATGGCGAGGCTGGGAGTGGTGGCTCACACCTGAAACCCCGGCACTTTGGGCAGCCAAGGAAAGAGGAACACTTGAGGCCAGGAGTTCAAGACTAGCCTGGGCAACACAGCAAGACAACGTCTCCACAAAAGATTAAAAATTAGCCATTCATGGTGGCGCACACCTGTAGTCCCAGCTAGCTGGGAGGCTGGTTTGAACCCAGGAGGTTGAGGCTACAGTGAGCTAAAATCGTGTCACTGAACTCTAGCCTGGGTGAAATAGCGAGACCCTGTCTTAAAAAAAAAAAAAAGAATTGAAATGTGAACAAAAAAGCAAAGTTTTATAAAAGTCTTAGCAGAATTTGATCATAGCCTCAAAACCGAGACCTTCCCATCCACGACACCGACCTGGGAAACCACAAAAGGAAAGAGTGACCAATCTGACCACATAAGCCCCAAAACACCTGCCGGCGCTAATGATCACCATAGGACAAGATGGGCTAACAAGTACTTACACCTATGTTACCGATCAATGAGCAGCTGCATAACAAATAAAGAGCTTCTATGGATCAACAAGGTGGTGACAGATAACTCAACTGTAAACTGGGAAAGACACAATCACACAGGTCCCAGAAAATGAGGTCAGAGTTGAACCTGATGTGCGTGCTTACAAGAAGGAACTCGGCAAGGAAAATGGGCCGGGGCGAGTGGAGGCCGAGGCCACTCAGAGCCAGCCTCGGCGGTGACCCTGTCTCCCTGGTGGGGGACATGCCATTTTCCAGCTCTGCTAGAAACACAGGTGACCATCGGGAGGGGCAGGATGGAGTTCTGTGTGACCAGTCCCTTTGCCTCGAGTTGCCTCCGCTCCCTTTGTGGAAATGCAGTTTCAAGTAAACAAAGAGGAAGGGCTGAGAAGACCTGCAGAGGACTTTTCCTCCGATTCACAGGAGGACGAATATAGACTGCAGTGACGCAGTGAAGGAAGAAGTCGCCTTGCACCCATATGGCTGGTGAGGATAGGGAAGGCGGACATGTCCTTTGCCGAGGGAACAGGAGCGCCCTGTCTGGTACAGTGCTGATGCTGCATTTTGTTTTCTGGATTTTACCACATCTTGGGGGCCTTGCAGATCTGGGGATGATGGCTCCTTCCAAGGTTAATAAATTCCTTTTTTTTAAAAAAAAAAAAAGATGGGGTTTCACCATGATGGCCAGGCTGGTCTTAAACTCCTGACCTGAGGTGATCCACCCACCTCGGCCTCCCAAAGTGCTAGGATTACAGGCGTGAGCCACCGAGCCTGGCTGAGTTAATGGATTCCTGAAAGTTGCAAACAGCCTCTTGCACGCACATTCGTGATGTGCGGATCCCTCAACCGCAAGCCCACCCCTTGACCAAACTCTCACGTGCCATATCAGGTTCCCTGCCCTAAATCAGCCCAGGTCAGCTCTAGACCAGGGACCACCCAACAGCCAGGAGCTGCAGACAGCCCAGAGTCAAACCAGCCAGCCCACTGCCCATCGCAGGCACACCCCACCCCGCTACCCTGCCTGGCCCGTTCCTTCCCACTAAAGCCTCAGCACAGGCCGTGGCCCTGGCCCAACCCTCAAGCCCTCTGCCTCCTGCCTGACCCGGGCGCTGCGCCGGGTGGCCCTATGTGGGTGGTAGCCTGGCTCCCTTCTCTGGGGACCTGTAACACACGAGCTTTTCAATGGCAGGCACGTCCCTCTCTCAGCCTCACCAGACCTGATTAAAACCAATCGCAGGGCATTTTAATACAGGCACCACCTTTCTGGGTTACAGAAGCACGGAGCCTTTACCGCACGGAGGGTGACGACACCTCCATCAGCCTGGGAGCTGAGAGATCAGAGGAGCAAAACCATGATAGCCCTCAACACAAGCAAGAAACCTCGGGATGAGCCTCTGGGATGGCTTCGTAGAGTGGGGATGTTTGTTTTGGCAGCAGACACCAAACCAGGCTGACTCATACTTGCCACGGGAAATGCACCCCACCCCCAGGAGGACAGACCAGCCAGACCTGGGAGCACTAGGGCCGCAGGCACGGGCCCCGAGGCAGCGGCTTCCACCCTGGGCTCCGCACCCCCTCCAACTGGTCCTGCTGATGTCGGTGCATGCAGCAAGGCCTGGCCCAGCGCCTCATGGGAAGGGCGCCCGGCTGGAGCTGTCCACTCACGTCCCTGTCCCCATTCGCTGGGCGCTCCCCATGGGCCGAGCCGGGCCGGCTCTGAGCCTCTTGTGTGCACTGATTCATCTAATCCTCAAGGGACTCTGCTTTCCAAATGAGGAAACTGAGGCACGGAGGAAAACCTGCTGGGAAAGGTACGGGCTAGGCAACCTGCTGTCCGTACCTGGGGGACTCCACTCTTCTCCGCTGTCCTCCTGCCCAAAGAGCGATGGAACGGAGACCCTGTCCACTGAGCACAGCCACCACCAGGGTCCTGGCGGCCCCGCCCAGTCCCATCGACCGCTCCCACCACTCCCTCGACGCTCCCCACAGGGCTCCTGGGGTCTCAGTGGCAGCACGGCCACTCTGGGCCCTGGCGGCCCCCACGCCACCCTTCCTGCATTCATCTCGGCAGAGGGCAGCTCTGTCCTTCTAGGACGCAGGCTAAAATCTTGGCACTACACTCAACCCTTCAAAAGGTCCTGCTGGCTCTGCTTCCAAAATCCATCCCAGGTCACCCACCACTCACGGACCCTGCCTGTCCCCGCCCCGGCACCACCCATTTGAGCCAGTGCAGTCCCCTCTGCCCTGATTCCCCTCCCTCCAGCTCCCGCCCTCACCCCTCTCTGTCCTCCCCACAGCACCCAATAGGGGGCGCCTGTGAGCCCAAGTCTGGGCTGGTCCCTCCTCTGCCTGCAGCCCTCCATGGCTCCCACCTCCCTCTGGGTCAAAGCCTAAGTCCTCCCTGCAGCCCACAAGGCCCTGCACAACCTGCCCATCCCCTCCCTGTCCTCCCCCGTCACTGCTCCTCTAAAACACCAGGCGTGGTCCTGACCCAGGACCTTTGCACAGCGCCTCTCCCGGGGCGCTCCCCCTATACTTCCACTATCCCCTCGCTTCCCTAGATCTCTGTTCAAAGTGTGGCCCCCAAGTCGCCGGCCTTGAGGGCACCTCCTCCGCCGCCCTCTCCCGCAAGCCCCCGGCCCCGAGGGCGCCTCCTCCGCCGCCCTCTCCCCCAAGCCCCCGGCCTCGAGGGCGCCTCCTCCGCCGTTCTCTCCCCTGTTCTGCCGGGCTCTTCTCCCCAGCACTTGTCTGTCCAAGGCATTGCGTTTTCTGCTTTTATTTGCTGTTGGCACGCGCTGGCCCCACTCCCAGAGTTCCTTTGCGGACCCGCTCCTCTCCTCCTGAACCCCTGCACCCGGCCAAGGCACACGCGGGAAAACACTGCAGAGACGATGCCTGAACCACGCCCCACTCCCCCTAAACCTGCAGCGCAGCCCCGCCTGCAGAGTGGAGGCATGAGACACTGGAGTGCAGGACAGCAGGTGGGCGGGTGCTGGGGTCCTCTCCTGACTCAGCCAGAAGCTAGGTCCCCTGGCATCCCCATGCCAGCTCAGGCACCTGGGAGCCCTCAGGCTCCACCCCAGCCCCTCCCAAGCTGGCCTCAGGGGTGGCAGGGAGGCAGGTGCAGGGACCGTGAGCTAATCCCTCAGGCTCTAATCCCGTGAGTACCGGCACCACCGCGGCCCCCATCCAGCTGGCGTCTGCGGCAAATCCTCGCAGGGTCTCGCCCGGCCTGGTCCTGTGAGAAGGGACACACTGCCCGGGCCAGGCGGCGGGGAGCAGGGAGGCCTGGGCCCCGCTCCTCGTTCATGGTCCCACCCTGTATGACCTCCCAGCCTCCTGGAGCCTCAGCTGCCCTATCTGTAAAGAAACGCCCAGGTCGTGTAGCTTCCCAGGGGCCCGGGGCCTCACCTATCCCTGTCCTGCCAGGACAGAAACGACGCCTGCAGCGCTTGTTCCAAACGGAAAGAAGGGGCCAGCGCAGGTGCGCATGCCCGTAACCCCAGCACTTTGGGAGGTGGGGGCAGGAGGCTCACCTGGGACCAAGGGCTCGAGACCCTCAGACCCTGGACAACGTGGTGAAACCTCATCTCCACAGACGAATTTTAAAATTAAAAACAAAGGGAAGCGACTTGCTCAGAGGCACGAGTCTCAGCGGCCAGGGCAGGCTCAGCCCACACCAGGCCTGCGGCCATCTCGCCCAGGCTCCCGGAGGCCACACCTGATCCCACTCCCTGCTCGGCCCGTGGCAGCACACGCCTGCCACAGAGCCTGGGTCCCCAGTTCTGGGCCGCCCTCAGTCCTTCCAGCCCTGGCCACCAGCTCCAGGCCTTGGGCCAAAGTCCTTCCAGGGCCCGCGACTCCCTCAGCAGCCCTCATCTCCCCACGCCCTGTCCAGGCACCCCTGCCACGTGCCTGGATGCCAACCCCGACCCCGCAGCATGCTGCTGCCCACAGACCCTCCCCAGTCAGGCGCGGGGACTGTGCATCGGTGCGCATCGCCCCATTCAGATGCCAGCGCCACCCGCTGTCCTCAGGACCAGGGCCTCCGACCCCACGCGACCCTCTCCCACCGCGCGCTTCTGCGGCTCAAGTGGGTGTGGCAAGTTCGCACCCTAGGGCCTGGGCGAGGCCGCTGCCCACCCCATCAGCTCTCGGCCACCTTCCTCCCTGAGTCCTCTGCTGCCGCAGGCCTGGCCACTCGCCCTGCCGAGTGCCCTCACCACACTCACCAGCGCCCAACGCGGCCTGACTCTGCACTGGGCAAAAGTCTTCCGTACAGGACGGGACACCGAGTGCTTTCGGCTTTCGGGACACACAGTCCCCGGCGCAGCCACTCAGCTCTTAGCTCTGCCGCTGCAGCACGGGGGCCACCAGGGCCAGCCTGGGAGCGAAGGGCGTGGCCACGGCCAGTAAAACTTAGCTGACAAGACCTGGCATGGCCAGGATTCCGATGTGGCTCGCGTGGCTGCCTGTGCCCATCCGAAGCCTGACCCCGATTAACCTAAGGGCTCCAAGTGAACAACGAGGGAGTCCCGTTAGCATCAAAAGACCGGGCCCCCTGAGCCCCACCTGGCCCACACAAGGTGCTTGACAAAGGTGTGGGAGCCCCTGTGGGGACCTGCAGGAGTGGACCCCATGCTTTCACAAGTCCTGACTCCCACGGCAGACCCCAGCGCCCAGGTGAGCTTGCCTGGCACCCAGAAGCAGCACCAACAGCGACCCAGGACACAGGGGGCATCCCAGCTCTCTCTCGGGCCCGGCTGCCTGCCCCGTGCCTTCTAAGGGCTTCACCCCGCAATTCTCGAAGTAGCCCTGGAGAAAGGCAGACATCAAGCCCACTTTACAGACAGGAACGCTGAGGCCGCATGCCCACCCGCTGGCATGCGATGGAGCCAGATGTAAACCCGGGCGGGCCGGCTCCCGAGCCCTCTCCACTGGGACACCGAGGCTGCAGCAGTCACAGTGCCTGAGCAGCATGCTGGAAGGCGGCCAGGGCGGGACAGAACGGGGAGCTTCCGTCCCCAGTGTCCTGAGCCTCCGCCTGGGCCCTGCTAACTTGCAATAAGAGACACCACAATCCCACAGACCCCTCTTCATTTTCATGGGATCTTGCTGTCGCCCAGGCGTGCAGTGGCGCGATCACAGCTCACTGCAGCCTTGGCCTCCCAGGCTCAAGCAATCCTCCTGCCTCAGCCTCCTGAGTAGCTGGAACCACAGGTGCAGAGCATGATGTCTAGCTACTTGTTCTAATTTATTTTTAAGCAGACAGGGGTCTTGCTGTTTCGCCAAGTCGGTCTCAAACCTCTGGTGCCAAGTGATCCTCCTGCCTCAGCCTCCCAGATGCTGGTGTTACAGGTGTGAGCCACCATGCCTGGCCTCTCTTTTGCCCAGACCACCACGGCTATAGGGAGGCCCTGGTGACGGTGCTGACTCCCTGCCCGGCCGCCCTGTGACCACACCACACACTGCTCCAGGCACGCGGGGCCTCTCGGGGGCCATGCCCTCTCCTCTCCACCACCCACAGGTCTCCCTCAGATACCACCTTCTTGGCAAGGCCTTCCCAGCTGCCCCATGCTGCCTTGCCCTTCCTCCCTGGCACCGCCGCCCTCGTCCACCTGTTTGCCAGGATCTGTCAAGTGCCGAGCTCTTCCAGGCACAGGGGACGCCGCGGGAGTGGCACAGACGGTCCTGGCCCTCACAAGGCTCAGAAAACATGTCAGCAGAGCCATATGTTTCAGGTGGTGACACAACCAGGGAAGAGGAACCTCAAGGGCAGGGGGCGGAGGAGGGAGGCCGCTGTGTGATGCTGGCAGGGCCGGGAGGCCTCACGGAGAGCAGATGCTCCCGCCAAACCAGGAGAAAGCTAAGGGCGCAAAGGATGCAGATAGGAGAAGGAGCACTCCAGGCAGGGGCACAGCTGTCCAAAGGCCCCGGGGCAGGACTGCGCCCCGAGAGCTGGAGGAACGGCGAGGGTCCGTGAGCCTGCAGCACAGTGCGGAGGAGAGGGCAGGGAGGGCACGGGGCAGGCTGTGCAGGGCCTGATGGGCTTCAAGGAGGACTTGCCCTTTGACCCTGAGGGAGGTGGGAGCCATGGAGGGCTGCAGGCAGAGGAGGGGTGGGACTTGGGCCACCAGTTTTTAACAGGGTCCTGGGGGCAGAGGAGGACCGAGCTGGGCCGGGGGCAGGCAGAGGACGGGGAAGGAATCCGTGAGTTCTGGGCCAATTCTGAAGGTGAAGCTGACACCATCTGCTGCCAGACCAGCCGTGGGAGTGGGCCAGGGGCAGGGATGGAGCTGACCATTCCAGGACATCACAGAGACAGGACAGCCTGCGAAAGGCAGCCAGGCCACAGCTCAGGCCAAACCCCGCAACAGGCCACTGGCCCCCACAGCCTTCCCAAGGCCCCACAGCCACGGCCCACGGAGACGCCATCCAGGCCAGGCCTCGGGAGCCAGGAGTCCAGGAAATTAGAGGAACCAGATACAAAATCCCAGCAAGACACTACTTCGCCTCCCATCGGATGGGCCGAAATCGCCAAGGACGGACACATCGGGAGCTGGCAGGGCCGTGGGCAATCGGCAGCCGCCCTCTACCCCTTCCCGACAAGGCTCCTGCTACACTGAGCTTTCTGGAAGGTGTCGGCATCGCTTCTAACAGCGAGAGGCGACTCCAGAAACCACTGGCTTGGGCCTCAGCAGGGGCCTGGAGGCATGACAGCAGAGAGGCCCAAAGCGGGCAGCCAAATGGCACGACAGTCACCAGGCACCGGCACCAACTCACCCCAGTTGCCAGGCACCGGCATCAAATCACCCCAGTCGCCAGGCACCGGCACCAACTCACCCCAGGCTTGGCCAGCCCCAGGCAGACGCAGTTATCACCCCATTTTATAGATGGGACACTAAGGCCTGGGGAGGTGACAGCCACACAGAAACTGAGGCATGGAGCTGGGAATGGGACCCTGGCGGGTGCAACTCTGGGCTTCCCCGTTTTCTTTTCTCTCTCTGTCGCCCAGGCTGGAGTGCAATGGCACAATCTCAGCTTGCTGCAGCCTCCGTCTCCTGGGTTCAAGAGATTCTCCTGCCTCAGCCTCCCGAGTAGCTGGGATTACAGGTGCTCACCACCACACCCAGCTAATTTTTTGTATCTTTAGTAGAGACGAGGTTTCACCATGTTGGCCAGGCTGGTCTTGAACTCCTGACCTCATGATCCACCTGCCTCGGCCTTCCAAAGTGCTGGGATTGCAGGTGTGAGCCACCGAGCCCGGCTTTTGGGCTTCCCCTTGACCACTGCTCGGGGCTCGTCCTATCTTCAAACCGATAGGGACACAGGGTGGGGAGAGTCCAGATGACCACAGATAAAAAGCAAGCAGTCCACAGAGTCATCACTGTGTGGCATTTCTCACCAGGGCGCTCCTGACCCCAGGGGACACTGAACTGTGTCTGGGGTTACTTGTGGTTGTCACAACTGGGAGGTGCTCCTGGCATGCAATGGGTAGAAGCCAGGGACGCTGCCGAGCACCCCTAAATAATTTCCTGGCTCAAAATGCCAAAGGTGCCAAGGCAGAGAAGCCCCAGTGAGGCATAAACCATCTCAGTGAAGAACAAGCAGGCGCCTTTCTGCACTCCCGTCTCCGCCGCCCAGCTGGGCATAACCTAAACTCCCCAGCGCTGACGTCGGGAGGGATGGGGCTGGAGGGGTGAGGCCACTCTGGATTTTAACATCTTAGAGGCATTACATGGCCAGCTGGGGTCAGATTTCTGTGGATTTCAGGGACAGGCAGGGAATGCTGGTCCCCAACCTTCCAGGCCTCCCAACCCACCCCACTCCCCAAACCCCCACCTCACCCCCAACACTGCCCCGTGCTCAGCCCCAGCCAAGGCTGGAGCCTGCGACTTTATCTGTCCCCAGCGTTCCCAGAGCCCCTGATAAGACCACTGGTCTTGGTGTGGTTTTCTTGTGGTCAGTGAGTCCGGGGCGACTTTGTTTCTGACCAGCTAGGGTCAGAGGGCTGACGGCGGAAGTCGGGGGGCCGGAGAAAGGAACCCTGGCTGGGCTCCTCCACCATGTCTCGTCCTGGTCAGGCCAGGCCACCAACTGCCCGCAAAGAAAGCGGCGAGGCCACCAGCTCCGGAGAAGGAACCGGGTCACCTACCAAGCGGTTCCAGATGGCCGCGGGGGTGGGGGGGGAGCCACTAGTGTCTTTCAAGGTGTGTGTGTGTGGGGTGGGGGGACCTGATGACTTCCACACACACTCGCTCTCTCCAGACATTTCCCCCAACTCCCAGGCAGCACGCATCGCCCGCCCGCCTGCCAACCGAGGAAGCTTCGCCAGGCCCTGGGGGGAGAAGGAGGACGGATGCCCGTGTGGGTGTCTACAGAGACGCCGCTGCAGGCTGCCTGGGAGGAGCACAGGATTTTGCGAATCCGGAAACTTCCGATCTGGGAGCTTGTGACCTCGACTGAGAAGGAACCGTTCCCTTCCTCTGCGCTCTGCACACCGTCCCCACAGGAGGGCAGGCCCAGCTGCCCGCACCCACCCGGCTGGAGGGCCGGGAACCAGCCAAAGGGAGCACCAGACAGCCGTGTCCCCCCCACCCCACCCAGCCCGCAGCCCCACCAGGTGTCCTGGGGGAAGGCTCCGGGAGAAGGAGAAGGGTGACAGGGCACCCCTGTGTGCGCAGCCGGGGAAGTGGAGGCATCTTGAAATGTCACCCCTACCTTCCCCTCCTTTTAGCAGGGAGGTAAACTGAGGCCCAGGAGGGTGAGGAAAGGTCGGTGCACCCGGACCAGGTCTGGGGATTTGCAGAGAGGGAGATGACATCAGGAGGTGGACACGCACGGCCTCAGAGACCCCCGCGTCCTCCACCCAGGCAGGCGCCACTCCCAAGCCGGACAGCCCCGGGGAGCGGGTCGGGGCAGGGGCCGGCAGAACGGGGTCCCCAGCGGCGCCCAGGCCGAGCCGCCCCCGGCCCGGGAGCGGTGGGAGGTCGTCCCCCGCAGGCCTCCCGCTTCCCGGCGCGGCCCCAGCCCGTCCTCCCCGGGGCGCCAGGGCTGCCCCGCCCCAGGCTCCCGGAACCGGCGGCGCCCCCGCAGCCCCCGCCCCGGCCCCGCAGCCCCGCGACCCTCGGCGCTCGGACGCGCCCAGCGGGCCGTTACCTGCCGCCGCCCCGCTCTCCGCCGCCCACGCCGCCTCCGAGGGCACGGCCCCCGCCTCGGCGCTCTCCGCCTCGTCCGGCACCTCCAGCTCCATGGCCGCGCGCGGACGGCGGCGGGGGCGCCCGAGACGGACCCGAGCTGCGGCCGCCGCCGCCGAACAACAAGCGCCGCCGGCCAAGGGAGGGCGCGCCTGGCCGGCGCGGGGCGGGCGGGGCGGGGCCTGCGTGCGTGCGTGCGACGCCGCGCACCGCGCGCAGCCAATCGGGGCTCGGAGGCGGGGCTTGCGAGCTACCCGCGGCCGGGAGCGCTTCGAGTGCCCCCGCGCGCCCAGGGGTGGGAGGACAGCGCCAGGCTCACCGTTCCGGCGTGTTAGGTCAGAAAGATTGACAGGCACGACACGTATCAATAGCATTGCTGGGCACAACACATGCCAATAACATGGACCTACACAGCACATGCCAATAACATGGATCCGGCTGGGCGCGGTGCTTCACGCCTGTAGTCCCAGCACTTTGGGAGGCCAAGGTACGCGGATCACCTGAGGTCACGAGGTCGAGGCTAGCATGGCCAAGATGGCGAAACCCCGGCTCTACTAAAAATACAAAAAAAATTAGCCGGATGTGGTGGCACGCGCCTGTGATCCCAGCTACACGGGAGGCTGAGGCAGGAGAATCGCTTGAACCCAAAGGCAGAGGTTGCAGTGAGCCGATTGTGCCATTGCACTCCAGCCTTGGTGACAAGGCCAAGACTCCGTCTCAAAAATCAAAAAGAAAAAAAAACAAAAAAACGAATCCACATGCATCCACACAGCGCATGCCAACAACAAATCCACACACTATGTGTCGTTAACACGAATCCACGCAATACGTACCAATAACAAATCCACACACTACGTGTCATTAACACGAATCCACACAATACATACCGACAACAAATCCACACACTACATGCCATTAACACGCATCCACGCAATACATGTAACTAACACCTATGTATGCAACACACATTAACACTAATACACACACTACATGTCAGAACATTCACACACAAGAAACATATCAATAACAGGGATATACACAACACACGCAAATGACACTGATCTACACAACACACGTTAACATTTATCTACACAAAACATATCAATGACATTTGCAATTAACTACCTGGTTTTTGTTTTTTGTTTTATAAAGACGGGGTTTCACCAAGTTGGTCAGGCTGGCCTTGAACTCCCGACCTCAGGTGATCCGTCCGCCTTGGCCTCCAAAGTGCTTGGATTACAGGCGTTCACTACCTGTTTATTGTTATACAGCAAATAATATTTTATTCCATCGTTTATTTTACATAGTACAAGTATGTTATTGTTTTCTTTATATTATTTTAATAATGTAGTTTGATATTATAAGAAAGATTCGTATAATTATATAATCGCCCAGGCTGGGGTGCGATGACGCGATCTCAGCTCACTGCAACTTCTGCTTCCTGGGTTCAAGCAATTATCCTGCCTCAGCCTCCTGAAGAGCTGGGACAACAGCCACCTGCCACCACGCCCGGCTAATTTTTGTATTTTTAATAGAGACAGGGTTTCACCATGTTGGCCAGGCTGGTCTTGAACTCCTGATGTCAGATGATCCGCCCACCTCCACCTCCCAAAGTGCTGAGATTACAGATGTGAGCCACCACACCCTGCCATATTGATGTTCTTTCTATAAGCACATAGTAAGGTTTATGTTATGTGAATATATATAATAATGTTTATATTATTTACATAAATATAAATCATAATTATTATATTATCTATGCACATAAATAATCTTTAGGCTGGGCACGGTGGCTCCCGCCTGTAATGCCAGCACTTTGGGAAGCCAAGGGAGAAGGATTGCTTGAGCTCAGCAGTTCTAGACCAGCCTGGGCAACACAGTGAGACCCCCTCATCTCTACAAAAAAAATATATATTTTTTGAGACAGAGTATTGCTCTTGTTGTCCAGGCTGGAGTGCAGTGGCCTGATTTTAGCTCACCACAACCTCCACCTCCTGGGTTCAAGAGACTCTCCTGCCTCAGCCACCCAAGTAGCTGGGATGACAGGCATGCGCCACCATGCCGGGGTATTTTTGTATTTTTAGTAGAGCCTGGGTTTCTCCATGTTGGTCAGACTGGTCTCGAATTCCTGACCTCAGGTGGTCTGCCCACCTCAGCTTCCCAAAGTGCTGGAATTACAGGTGTGAGCCACCATACTGGTTCAAATTTTTTTTTTTTTTTTTTTTTTCAGTTAGCCAGCTACTTAGGAGGCTAAGATGGGAGGATCGCTTGAGGAGCCTGAGGCTGCAGTGAGCTCTGACCGTGACACGGCACTCCAGTCTGAGCAGCAGAGCAAGACCCCATCTCTGGGACCATAAGTAGTTAAGTAAACATCGATATTAGTAGTTTTTTCATTCCTTTTTTTTGGGGGGGGAGGGGGGACGGAGTCTCCCTCTGTCATCAGGCTGGAATACAGTGGCACATTCTCGGCTCACTGCAACCTCCGCCTCCCAGGTTCAAGTGATTCTTCTGCCTCAGCCTCCTGAGTAGCTGGGATGACAGGCACGCACCACCACACCTGGCTAATTTTTTTGTATTTTTAGTAGAGACGAGCTGTCACCATGTTGGGCAGGATGGTCTCGATCTCCTGACCTCGTGATCTGCCCAACTCGGCCTCCCAAAGTGCTGGGATTACAGGCGTGAGCCACCGCGGCCGGACAGTTTTTTTCATTCCTAAGCGTTTCTGGTGGGGCACGGGTGGAGGGAATCTCGCCACCTACCTAGCAAGGGATGAAACTGCAATACTTCACCCAGGCCCGGGCGACCCCAGAGACATAGCCCTCCTATGCTGGGGTGCCGGGGAGGGTCTCCCTAAGCTGACAAGAGGGAGGCCTTGTCTCAAAAAAAAAAAAAAAAAAAAAAAAAAGCAAAGAAAAGGAAAAGAAATGCAGGTTCCCAGGCCCCAACCCAGCCTTCATACAGCAGAAACTGGGCAGGATGGGGCAGAATCTAGGTGCTCATGACTTCCCCCTTCCAGGCAATGTGGATGCCAGATGAAGTGGAGGAAGGGCTGGGGGTTAGATCACTGATGAGGATGAGGAAGAGGAAATACATTTTTTGAAACAAAAACTGGCTGAACAGTCGTGACTTAGAGATGCGGAAATCAACATCAAAACAAGCAGTTAAAAGCAGCCTCGTGGCCAGGCGCGGTGGCTCACGCCTGTAATCTAAGCACTTTGGAGGCCAAGGCGGGCGGATTACCTGAAGTCGGGAGTTCAAGACCAGCCTGACCAACATGGTGAAACCCCATCTTTAAAATTAAAAAAAAAAAAGGCAGCCTTTTTTTTTTTTTTTTTGAGCCCAGGCTGGAGTGCAATGGCGTGATCTCGGCTCACTGCAACCTCCACCTCCCAGGTTCAAGTGATTCTCCTGCCTCAGCCTCCCGAGTAGCTGTGATTATGGGCACATGCCACCACATCCGGTTAATTTTTGTATTTTTAGTAGAGACGGAGTTTCACCGTGTTGGCCAGGCTGGTCTCGAACTTCTGACCTCAGGTGATCCTCTGGTCTTGGCCTCCCAAAGTGCTGGGATGACAAGCGTGAGCCACTGTGCCCAGCCACATGTATAACTTTAATTCAAGACAAAAACTTAAGAAAACCAAGGCCAGGATGGCGTGGCAGGAGGGGAGAGGCAAGGGACAGCGAGGAGGGGCTGCAGTCTGGGAGTGGCACCGGCCTTCTGTGCCTTCCCCGCGTCTCCCACGGCCCTGAGAAACGTCCCCATTTCTCAGGGTGGAAAACCGAGGCTGCCCGGATAGGGTCGGTTGCGTGGTTTCTGGCGCCGCCTGGTGGCCACAGTGGCTACTACCGTCAGCGCAGGTACTGCAGGCTGGAGGGAGTCTAGTCCATTCATTCCAAAAACGCGAATTGAGGCCGTGAGGCCGGGTGCGGTGACTCACGCCTGTCATCCCAGCGCTTCGGAAGACCAAGGTGGGCGGATCCCCAAGTGCGGAATTCGAGACTAGCCTGGCCAACATAGTGAAAGCCCCCGTCTCTACTAAAAATACAAAATATTAGCCGGGAGTGGTGGCGGGCGCCTGCAATCCCAGCTCCTTAGGAGGCTGAGGCTGGAGACTCACTTGAACCCGGGAGGCAAAGGTTGCAGTGAGCTGCGATGGCACCACTGCACTGCAGCACGAGTGACAGTGCAAGACTCCGTCTCAAAAGCAAAGGAAAACAAACAACGACAAAAAACACGTATTGAGCACCTACTGTGTGCCAGGCACTGTGCTAGGCGGTAGGACACGCCAGGGATGAGCACGACAACATCCATGACCTCAGGGAGGTGGCATTCTAATTTATTTATTTATTTTTGAGCCAGAGTCTTGGTCTGTCGCCCAGGCTGGAGTGCAATGGCACAAACTTGGCTCACTGCAACCTCCGCCTCCTGGGCTCAAGCGAGTCTCCCGTCTCAGCCTCCCGACTAGCTGGGATGACAGGCACCTGCCACCATGCCTAGCTAATTTTCATATTTTTAGTAGAGACGGGATTTCACCATGTTGGCCAGGCTGGTCTCGAACTCCTGACCTCAAGAGATCCTCCCAATCTCCCAAAGTGCTGGGATTGCAGGTGTGAGCCACCACATCCGACCCCTTCCTGTTTTTTAGATGAGGACACCCAGAAGGCAGGGTGATTTGCCCAAAGCCAGAGCGGGGAAGTGGCAGAAGCTTCTCTGCGAAGCGATCTGGTCACTTCGCAGCAGAGAGGCTCACAGATCTGCGGCGAGGAAGGGAGTGCGCTGAGTCACAACCCGATGGGTCGGCATGCCTCGCCGAGGGAGGCTCAGCCAGTGCCAAGGCTGGGCAGCCCCAGATGCAAGATGCATGGTCCATTCATTGCTGAATGTAGCCAGCAAGGGTTTCCTGAGCACCTACTATGTATGTGTGGACACCTGTGATCAATGCCATGGCGTTGGCAGTGAGGGCACAGGCAGGAGCAAGCTCACCTCCGGGCAAGCAGGGGTTAAGGCCAGCTGCTCCCACGTGAGGCCACCTTGCGACAGAGCCACACACCCAGCCTGCCTGCTGGCCCGCCCCTCACCCTGGTTGGTCTCCCTGTCTCTGTGGTCGCAGGTTGCACCTGGCAGGGGACTGGCCACAAGAGAGGAAAAGTTGGTGAAGCAGGTGGGGAGGGCCAGAGCCACAAGCCTCCTCACCACCCGTGCCAGGCGGGCACCTGGGCCCCTAGCACCTGCCGCCTGCCCAGAGGCCACCCAGCCTCCTAGACAGGTAAGTCCCCCCCCCCACCAACTCTGCTTTTGACCCGGCATGCGTTGTCGGAGCTGGGCCTCCCTCTCGAGGGTCGTGGGACCACCCCCTGCCCACCCCGAGCTGTCTCCCCGCTGGCTCCTCGGAAAGCAGGACACTGACACTGCTGCGTGGGCACCTGACATAGTTTCGGAGAGATTATCTGACCGGCAGTTACTGCCCCTGGCAGCCTGCCCAGGGCGCTGAGCTGGAGACTTAAAAGGGGCATTGTTGCCTGGGTGGCGCCGGGAACGGGGAGGCGATGAAGGGGCGCAGGTGGGTTTCTGATCCCCCAAGCTGAGGAGGGGAAGGAGATACCAGCCCAGACCGGGCCTGGGTTTACCTCCTGCAGCCCGAGGCCGAGGCTGGGAGGTGACGGGTGTGACAGGCTGCGACAGGCTGCAGCCTCACCCATCCCTGAGCCTCCTGGAACTTTTTTAAAGGCTCCCAAGTTTTCAAACAACTGCATCTCCCACCCCCAACGCCCTCACCCCATTCTCACTGCTGGAACCTCTGGGAGCTTTGCAGAGAGAGGCCGGGGTGGGATTTCTTTTGCTAATTTTTTTTTTTTTTTTGAGACGGAGTTTTGCTCTTATCACCCAGGCTTGAGTGCAGTGGTACAATCTCAGCTCACTGCAACCTCCACCTCCCGGGTTCAAGTGATTCTCCCTTCTCTGCCTCCTGAGTTGCTGGGATTACAAGCACCCGTCACCCCACCCAGCTAATTTTTCTATTTTTAGTAGAGACGGAGTTTCACCATGTTGGCCAGGCTGGTCTTGAACTCCTGACCTCAGGTGATCCGCCCGCTTTGGCCTCCCAAAGTGCTGGGATTACAGGCGTGACCCACCATGCCCGGCCTTCTTTTGCTAATTACTCCTTCTCCCAGCAAAATCTCTGTAGGACGGGGCAGAGCGGGAGGAGGAAGGAGCTCTGGAGTCAGAGAGGGGAGTGGTCGGGGGTAAAAGTGTTTTTCTGGGTCATTTGCTCCGGAATAGGAGGACAAAGGGAGCTTCCTGGTGAGCCAAGTGTCTGACTGCATCCCAAGTCTCTTTCTCCTGAACCAAGAGAGTCCCCTGGGGCTGAAGAGCCATGGATGATCGCGTGGTGGGGGACAGAGCAGCCTGGCATTTGGGGTCACCCTGTGGCTGTGTGGCCACAGAGCTCCCAGGGAGCCGGCTTGCTTGCGATCTGGGAGTCTGTGGGGGTGGACAACTTGAATCCCCCCTTGCCTGAGTTTTGAGAGCAAACCCATGGACTCAGGTAAACTTGGCTCTACCCTTCCCTCCTCTCTGGGCCTCTGTTTTCTGCTCTGTAAAATGGGGATATTGAGGGCTGAGCGCAGTGGCTCGTGCCTGTAATCCCAGCACTTTGGGAGGCCGAGGCTGGCAGATCAGGAGGTTACGGGTTCAAGACCAGCCTGGCCAACATGGTGGAACCTTGTCTCTACTAAAAATACAAAAATGAGCCTGGCATGGTGGCGGGCGCTTGTAATCGCAGCTACTCAGGAGGCTGAGGCAGGAAAATCGCTTGAACCCGGGAGATGGAGGTTGCAGTGAGCTGAGATTGCATCACTGTGCTCCAGCCTGGGCAACGAGAGCAAGACTCTGTCTCAAAAAAAAAAAAATAAAAGGCAGTGGTGGGGAGTATTGAGTCACCGAGTCACAGGGCTGTTGAGTGCCAGACATGATAGAGTGGGGTAACAGATTCTCAGTCATTCTGGGGTCAAGGTAAGCTGTCCCATTCCAAATTGGAACTCAGAGGGCAAGGCCAGTCCTGTGGTCTCGTTGGCTTTCCTGGTTTGTAGAAGGTGAACCCTGGCTCAGAGAAGGGCAGCTACTTACCCGGGGCTGCACAGCCAAGTGGAAGTAGCAGGCGGGAAAGAATCAAGACGCAAATGGGGAGCTGTGGCGCGGGAGGGGGCTCTGGAGGCCAACCCCGCTCCCGGCCTGGGCTCCAGGCTCCGCATCTGGAGAAAGTCCTGCCCCTGACTTGGGGCTTCCTCCCGGCCCTGAGTCGCGGGGAAAGTCCAGGGCAGGGAGTTGGAGCACTGGTTCTTCCTCTAGGGCTGGCCGGGTGCCAGGGGAGCTGTTTGCTCAGGGTGGAGCCTGACACCCTTTGGAATGGGTTGAGGTTATCAGAAGACCCAGCTGGGGGGAGGGGTCGCCCAGGGAGGGAACTGGCCTTTATGCAGCACTTACTGTATGCACCTGTGTGAGTCACCAGGCCTTGGAGATCTAGCAGTGAGGAAGGCCGACCAAGCTTCCTGCTCTCGTGGGGTGTCCTGGGGTGTATATTTTGGAGGGGGGGGAGACAGACATAAAGCAAGAAACACAATGAGGCCAGTGGCTGCACAGATGATAACATGGTGAGAGGTGTTTGTAATTGTATTTTGTTTTATTATTTTTTTTCATTTCTTTTTTTATAAAGTCGAGGTTTCACCATATTGGTCAGGCTGGTCTTGAACTCCCAACCTCAGGTGATTCGCCCGCCTTGGCCTCCCAAGTGCTTGGATTACAGGCGTGAGCCACCACGCCCGGCCTATTATTATTTTTTGAGACAGAGTCTAGCTTTGTCACCCAGGCTGGAGTGCAGTGACGCGATCTCGGCTCACTCTATCCTCCACCTCCCGGGTTCAAGTGATTCTCCTGCCTCAGCCTCCCAAGTATCTGGGATTCCTGGCATGTGCCACCCCGCCTGGCTAATTTTTGTATTTTTAGCGGAGACGGGGTTTCACCATGTTGGCCAGGCTGGTCTCGAACTCCTGACCTCAGGTGATTCGCCCGCATCGGCCTCCCAGACATTACAGGCGTGAGCCACAGCACCCGGCCGAAATGAAGGGAGAGCTTTAAATGCTGGCCTGAAGCTATTTGGCTGTATGATAT
Organism: Cheracebus regulus; assembly: GCA_963574635.1. Lineage (NCBI taxonomy): Eukaryota > Metazoa > Chordata > Mammalia > Primates > Pitheciidae > Cheracebus > Cheracebus regulus. The sequence continues at coordinate 23,004 of CAUYQU010078243.1, read as the reverse complement.
TAAAGGACATTTTTTTCCCCAAATGGTAAAATCATAACTCTCACATAAGTACAAAATGAGCAGGTGCTGTATGCGTTTACTTAATTCATTAATTAATATGGGAACCAGTAAGATTTTATAGCCTATTCAGAGGGAAATTAATGTTTCATCCCTCCCTCCCTCCCTCCCTTCCTTCCTCTTTTTTTGAGACAGAGTATCGCTCTTGTTGCCCAGGCTGAAGTGTAATGGCCCCATCTCAGCTCACCACAACCTCCGCCTCCTGGGTTCAAGCAATTCTCATGCCTCAGCCTCCCCCGTAGCTGGGATTATAGGTGCCCGCCACCACACCCCCGCTATTTTTTTTTTTTTTGAGATGGAGTCTTGCTGTGTCGCCAGGCTGGAGTGCAGTGGCGTGATCTCGGCTGACTGCAACCTCTGACTCCCAGGTTCAAGCCATTCTCCTGCCTCAGCCTCCAGAGTAGCTGGGACTACAGGCATGTGCCACCACGCCCAGCTAATTTTTTGTATTTTTAGTAGTGACGGGTTTCACCAACTTGGTCAGGATGGTCTCGAACTCCCAACCTCAAGTGATCCGCCTGCCTCGGCCTCCCAAAGTGCTAGGATTACAGGCATGAGACACTGTGCCTGGCTCTTTCTTTTTTAAAAGATTGAAAATAGAAATGGGGTTTTGCTATGTCGGCCGGGCTGGTCTCGAACTCCTGGGCTCAAGCAACCCACCCACCTTGGCTTCACACAGAGCTGGGATTTCAAGCATGAGTCACCTCGACAGGCCTCAGCCTTCTTGACTGCCTCCGTGTTTGTGTTCTTTCAATTCTCCTTTGGGCCAGACGGGGAAGCTCATGCCTGTAATCCCAGCACTTTGGGAGGCTGAGGCAGGCAGATCGCTTGAGCCCAGGAGTTCGAGACTAGCCTGGGCAACGTGGTGAAAGCCCATCTCTACTAAAAATACAAGAATTAGCTGAGCGTGGCGGCGTGCGCCTCTAGTCCCAGCTACTGGGGAGGCTGAGGCAGGAGAATGGCTTGAACCCGGGAGTCAGAGGTTGCAGTGACCCGAGATCCTGCCACTGCACTCCAACCTGGGCGACACAGCAAGACTGTGTCTCGGCCGGGCACGGTTGCTCACGCCTGTAATCCTAGCACTTTGGGAGGCCGAGGTGGGTGGATCACCTGAGGTCAGGAGTTCAAGACCAGCCTGGCCAACACGGTGAAACCCCATCTTAAAAAAAGAAAAAAAGACTGTCTCAAAAAAAAAAAAATAGGTGTCAGATGTCTTCCTCTACACCCAGCCACTGCCCAGATGACAACACTGCAGTGTTGACAGTTTCCAGGGGCAGGGCCCCTCCAGCTCTGGGACACTGTCATTCACCTTTGGTCTTCCTACGGGGGGCCCAGGTGGACTGGGAAGCCTGGAGGCACATCCAAGGGAAACCTTAGTGCCGGCTGCCGAAACACTGGAGCATTCCCTGAAATACTGCTCAGAGTCAAAGCCGGGATCCCCATTTTACAGATGAGGAAACTGAGGCAGGGGCTGGAATTCCTGTGGGCTCGGCTCTTCTCTCTCTGTTGTGGAAATTTTTTTTTCTTTTTTTGACATGGGGTCTCCCATGTTGCCCAGGCTGGAGTGCAATGGCTATTCACAGGCACGATCCCACTACTGATCAGCACGAGAGTTTTGACCTGCTCCGTTTCCTACCTCAGTCGATTCACCCCTCCTTAGGCAACCTGGTGGTCCCCCGCTCCCGGGAGGTCACCATATCAATGCCAAACAGTGCGGACACCCGATCGGTGTAGCACACTACAGCCCAGAACTCCTGGGCTCAAGAGATCCTCCAGCCTCAGCCTCCTGAGTAGCTGGGACTACAGGCACGCGCCACCGCACCTGGCATGTGGAATTTTTTCTAGAGCTCGGCCGTCCTCCCTTTTGTGGGAAAAAGCATCTTTGGCATGGCTTGGTGGCTCCCACCTGGAATCCCAACATTTTGGGAGGCCGACGTAGGAAGAATACTTGAGCCCAGCAGTTCAAGACCAGCCTGGGCAACATAGCGAGATCCCGTCTCTATGAAATACACAAAAATCTGCTAGACGGGGTGGCGTGCACATGTGGTCCCAGCTACTCAGGAGGCTGGGGTGGGAGGATGGCTTGAGCCTAGGAAGTTGAGGCTGCAGCGAGCTATGATTGCACCATTGCACTCCAGCCTAGGCGACAGAGCACTACCCTGTCTCAGAAAAAAACAAAACAAAACAAAAACTCCTCTGTTGAGCCCCCTGAGCTGCATTCCACACTCCAGGCTTCTAGCAGGTTCCACACTCCCCTCCTACTTCAAAGTGCCCCCCATAAGGTCCTCCACCTCCCTGGGACTCCAAGTGCTGGGACATTCTTCAAGCCTCCAGGGCATTAGGGCTGAGCCCGTCACACCTTGAATCTGTCCTTCCTCAAAGGTCATTGGGCTCGGCAGCCCACAGACCAGGGAGTCTCCTCCCGCCCGGCCACCCTCAGTCTCTGCCCTCTGTCCCTGCTCCAGCCCCATCCTCTCCACACGGCTTCCTTAAAACCTCCCAGGGTCCTGTAAAACCCATCAGCCCAGTCTAGTCAGAAGTGAAACAGCTGGGTCCCCGATGTCCCCACCTTGAGGGACGTTCTGCAAAAGACCGGCCCAGCACAGACTAATAGGTCACAGAACAGGAAAGACAGAATCGGTCACAGCCCAGCGGCATCTAAGGAGACGTGAAACTAAATGCCATATGGAGTCCTGGATGGGGCCCTGGGGCGGGAACGGGCCAGCGGAGAGACGTGAGTAAGTGTGGAGTTCAGCGAGCAGCGGGTGCTCACGCTGGCTTCTTGCTTGTAATAGATGTACCCGGGTAATCATGCAAGATGATGTTAGTGGAAATCAGTTGAGTGTATAAAGGAATTCTCCGCATATTTACTTCTCTGCAACTTTATTGACTTATTTATTGAGACGGAGTTTCACTCTTACTGCCCAGGCTGGCGTGCAATGGTGTGCTCTCAGCTCACTGCAACCTCCCAGCTCCCGGGTTCAAGCGATTCTCCTGCTTCAGCCTCCTGAGTAGCTGGGATTACAGGCGTGTGCCATCACGTCCGGCTAATTTTTGTACTTTTAGTAGACCCGGGATTTCACCATGTTGGTCAGGATGGTCTCGATCTCTTGACCTTGTGATCCGCCCGCCTCGGCCTCCCAAAGTGATGGGATGACAGGCGTGAGCCACTGCGCCCGGCCACGAATATACACCTTGCACGCTCCCGCTGGGTCGGGGCCCCCCCCACCCCCGCCCCGTGCACTGACTCCCTCCTGACCTTCCCAGGTGCGCCCCTGTCCAGCCAGACCGCACCCACTGCTGCCCCATCTCCCTCCCACCCCCCCACCTAGTCACCCCAGAGGCTTCACCCGCTGCTTCCGGAGGCCCAGGCACCCACACCTGGGAGTGGCCTCCCTTCACTGCCACATCCCGTCTGTCCCCAGCGGGAGAGGCTCTGCGTGCAGGTGTTTTCAGAATCTCCCCGCGGTTCGCCCACCGCCACCGCCACCTCGTCCAGCCCCAGTCTCGCCTACCTGGGCTGGTCCAGCTCCCTCCGTCCTTGCCCCTGACCGTCTGTCCTCCCTGTAGCAGCCACCAGAGGGCGCCCGTGAGCACCATCGTCAGGGCCCGTCTCTCCCCTGCCCACAGCCCTCCGTGGCTCCCACCTGCCTTGGGGTCAAGTCCGCAGTCCTCCCTGTAACCCGCAAGGCCTGCTTGGCCTGCCCCAACATCTCATCTCCCTGCCCTTCCCTTCTTCCTCTCTGTCCCTCACTGCCCCAGCCACACGGGTCTCCTTGCTCTTACTGTTTCTCCAACGCGCCAGGCGTGGTCCTGCCCCAGGGCGTTTTCACGGGCTGTGCCCTCTGCCTGGAACACCACCCCCCAGACCTCTGCACGGCTCCTTGCTCACTTCCTGCAGGTCTAACTACCCCTTGCCTGGATTCCCCTCACCTACTTCACTCCCCACACTCTTTTTTTTTTTTGCCTGGAGTGCAGTGGTGTGATCACAGCTCACTGTAGCCTCAACCTCCCGGGCTCAAGCGATCCTCCCACCTCAGCCGCCTGAGTGCCTGAGACTGTGAGCATAGGCCACCTGTATGCCCAGCTAATTTATTTATTTTTTTGAGACGGAGTCTTGCTCTGTTGCCCAGGCTGGAGGGCAGTGGCAAGATCTCGGCTCACTGCAATCTCCGCCTCCCGGGTTCAAGTGATTCTCCTGCCTCAGCCTCCTGAGTAGCTAATGCCCAGCTAATTTATAAATTTTTTTAAAGAGATGGGGTCTTGCTACATTGCCCAGGCTGGTCTTGAACCCCTGGGTCCAAGTGATCCTCCTGTTTCAGCCTCCTTAAGTGCTGGGGTTACAGGCATTAGCCGCTGCACTTGGCTGGCCACTTGCCTTTTTTTTTTTTTTTTGAGATGGAGTCTCGCTGTGTCACCTAGGCTGGAGCACAGTAGCATGATCTCAACTCACTGCAACCTCCGCCTCCCGGTTCAAGCTATTCTCCTGCCTCAGCCTCCCGAGTATCTGGGACCACAGGCGCCCGCCACCACGCCCGGCTAATTTCTGTGCTTTTAGTAGAGTTGGGGTTTCACCATGTTGGTCAGGCTGGTCTCAAACTCCCGACCTCGTGATCTGCCCGCCTTGGCCTCCCAAAGTGCTGAGATTACAGGCGTGAGCCACCGCACCTGGCTGGTCATTTGTCTTAAAGCTCAGTCCTCCTCTCCAGCGCCACCTCCCCAGAGAAGCCCTCCCTGAGCTCTCAGCCTGGGAAAAGCCTTCCTTTCCTCCATCACTCCCTCCCTCTCTGGAGTGCAGTGGTGCAATCATAGCTCACTGCAGCCTCCACCTCCTCGGCCGAAGCGATCCTGCTGAGTGGATGGGACTGCAGGAAGCTGTCAGAGCCTAGATTGTACTTCTTAGTTCCATATGCAATTATTCAATGATTGTCTATCTCCCATAAAGACTTCGGGCTTCCACTGAGTCTGTCAATCAGTCCTCCTCCAGCCCCATCACCATGTATGCAGTAGGTGCCCAATAATTACTAAAAGAATGAGCCAGAGCCCAGGGGCCTGCAGAAGCTGCCTCAAGGCATCCTTGGGTTCCGGTCAGACCTGTTCGGCTACAGATACAATCTCAGCCCCCTCTGGCCCAGCCAAGCAACCCAAACTAGAGAGACCGAAAGCCCCAGAGTAACCCCCACAAGGCTCCCCAACTCCCCGTGGCCCTGAGACCTGGAGGACCTCAGCCCAGCCCTGCTCTCTCGTACGGAGGCATAAATGAAGTAGATTGCTGAAAAGCAGATTTTCTCTTTTCTTTGTACCGTTATTATTTTGACTTCCTGAGGCGACAGCAGAAAAGCAGGTTTTAAATTCACGATGGTGAGCTGAAGGTCGGGTGGTGGGAATAAGAGGCCAAGGCTATGCCCGTCTCCAAAGCCTTGGATGTGAACTCAGGTTCGGAGGACGGTACTAGGGAGCCACTGAGTGTTCTTGAGCAGGGCACGGATATGAGAGCAGGCGGTGGGTGGTTGGAGGAAGACCATGTGTTCTGGGGTGGTTAGCCTGCTTCCTCTCTTAGAGGGGTGACAGTGAGATTTCTCTGCCCTGGCCATTGACATCTGGGGCGGGATCCTTCTTTGGGGTGGGCTGTCCTCGGCAAGGCAGGGTGCTGAGCAGTGTCCCTGGCCTCCACCCACTCCCTGCCAGCAGCACCTTCCAATGTTTTTGTTTGTTTTTGGTTTTATTTTTGAGACTGAGTCTCGCTCTGTTACCCAGGCTGGAGTGCAGAAGCCCGATCTCGGCTCACTGCAACCTCCGCCTCCCGGTTCAGGTGATTCTCCTGCCTCAGCCTCCCGAGTAGCTGGGATTACTGGTACGAAACACCACGCCCGGCTTATTTTTCTATATTTAGTAGAGATGGGGTTTCGCCCTGTTGGCCAGGCTGGTCTTGAACTATTGACCTCAAATGACTCGCCCATCTCAGCCTCTCAAAGTGCTGGAATTACAGATGTGAGCCACCACGTTCAGCCTGGTTTTGAACACCAGAACGTCTCAAGACATTGCCAAGGGTGCCCCTCCAGTGAGAGGCACTGGCTGGGAGTGTGAGGCTCAGGGTCAAGGAGAGCTGGGGTCAGATCCTGTGGGTCAGCCTCACCATCCGGCCTCAGTTTTCTCAGCTGCAAAGTGGGCACATGAGTGTTGTGTGTAACTGTGGCTGCAGCCAAGCGTGTCCAGTAAACATGGCCCAGGAGCCCCACTCACTGCTAGGAGAGTCACCCACTTACTGTTTTATTTTTTAAGATGAGGTTTCACCATATTAGTCAGGCTGGTCTCGAACTCCTGACCTCAGGTGATCCGCCCACCTCAGCCTCCCAAAGTGCTAGGATTACAGGCGTGAGCCACCGCGCCCAGCTTTTTAATTTATTTTTGAGACAGAGTCTAGCTCTGTCACCCAGGCTGGAGTGCAGGGGCAAGATCATGGCTCACTGCGACCTCCCCCTCCTGGGCTCAAGTGATCCTCCCACTCCAGCCTCCTGTGTAAGTGGGACCGCAGGTGCCTGCCCCCACACCCAGCTCATATATACATCTTTTGTTGTTGTTGTTGTTGAGGTGGAGGCTCGCTCTGTCACCCAGGCTGGAGTGCAGGGGCCTCATCTCGGCTCACTGCAACCTCCGCCTCCCAGGTTCAAGCGATTCTCCCGCCTCGGCCTTCCGAATACGTGGTATTACAGGCGCCCGCCACCATGCCCAGCTAACTTTTATATTTTTAGTAGAGATGGGGTTTTACCATGTTGGCCAGGCTGGTCTCGAACTCCTGACCTCAAGTGATCCGGCCGCCTCGGCCTCCCAAAGTGCTGGGATTACAGGCGTGAATCACAGCTCCCAGCCATAGCTGATATATATATGTTGAAACAGTCTCTCTCTGTCGCCCAGGCTGGAGTGCAATGGTGTGATATTGGCTCACTGCAACCTCTGCCTCTCGAGGTCAGGTGATTCTCCTGCCCCAGTCTCCTGAGTAGCTGTGACTACCGGTGCCTGCCACCACACCTGGCTCATTTTTCGTATTTTTGTAGAGCTGGGTTTCTTCATGTTGGCCAGGCTGGTCTTGAACTCCTGACTCACGATCCATCTACCTTGGCCTCTAAAAGTGCTGGGATTACAGGCATGAGCCACCGCACCTGGCCTAAGATATTTTTAAAATTTTTTGTGGATGTGGAGATGGGGTCTCACTAGTTGCCCTGGAATGAGAGTGCGGTGTTGTGATCATGTCTCACTGCAGCCTCCACCTCCCTGAAGGCAGCCACGAACCCTGACCTGTGAAGGCCGGTAGGGAATTATGCTTTTTTTTCCCCATGACTCACTAAAACAAATACACAGCTATTTAAAAATCCCTGGACCTTGTTCACCTAAAATCATTTTGGCATCACCTGCTGGGGACTGGCGTCACACAGGGAAGGGCGGAGCTGCCTGTAGGTGTACAGCAGGTGTTCAGCAAGGCTTCGTTTTCGTTAATGGTGATTCTACATTGGCTCAGCATGGGGGCCTGGAAGGAGTTTGGGGGCCAGGAATCCTTCACTGCAGCCTGCAGTGCGCCTGGGGCCCTTTCTGAACCTTCGCCTATAAAATATGTGTGTGTGGCTGGGAGCAGTGGCTCATGCAGGTAATCCTAACACTTTGGGAGGCCGAGGTGGGCAGATCACTTGAGGCCAGGAGTTCGAGACCAGCCTGGACCACACGGTGAAACCCCATCTCTACTGAAAATATAAAAGTGAGCTGGGCGTGGTGGCGGGCACCTAGAATCCCAGCTACTTGGGAGGCTGAGGCAGAAGGAGAATCGCCTGACCCCGGGAGGCAGAGATCGCGGTGAGCCGAGATGATGCCACCACACTCCAGCCTGGGCACCAGTGAGACGCCATCTCAAAAATAAAATATGTGTGTGGAATTCCCTGATAAATATAATAGCCAACACGTAGTGAGATCTTTCTAAGAATATTGTGCACGTTTACTCATTTAATGCTTTCAGGCAGGGACTATTATTCCCACTTACAGATGGGGAAACTGAGGTACAGAGTGGTTTGCAGGAGGACATGCTGCTAGCATGGGACGGCACATCACATTTACGTCCTATTCTAGGCCCCTTTTATTTATTCTTTTTTTTTTTTTTTTTAAATAGAGATTGGATCTCACTGTGTTGCCCAGGCTGGTCTTGAACTGCTGGCCTCAAGTGATCCTCCCACCTGGCCCTTTAAAGTGCTGGAATTACAGGCGTGAGCCACTGTGCCTGGCCTCTAAGCCCCTTTTAATCCTCCTGACAACCCTGTGATGTAAGGGCTATTATTTTCCCCAATTATAGATGTGGAAACTGAGGAACAGAGAGGGAAAGTAACTTGGCTGAGGTCATACAGCAAATAGGTGAGAACTGGTATTAGAACGCTCCCAGCTCGGAATTTTCAAGTGGGTCCCTACCAGGGGCTTTGGCAATGCTTTATTGCCTTGAGGGCCCCTTGGGACCCTCGAGGGGCTGATTGTAGCTGACTTGGGTCTCTGGACTAGTGCTTTGGGTAGAATTGCAGCGGAGGAGGTGAGACGTCATCTTCCGGGGCCCTCTAAGACTTTAACACCGTTGGCCTTGTTCACTTAGCAAACTCTTAACCAAACTTCAAAACCCCAGCTGTGATGCCCCCTCCTCCAGGAAGCCTTTCTTTTACCCCCTAGAGTTTCCTCTATGCCTTCACCTCTAGCCACAACCTGGGACTCCACTCCTTGCCCAGCCCGGACTGGAGAAGGCTGGAAAGGGGTGTTTATGGGTAGGTTTGCCCCTTTAACCTTGGGGTGGGGCCCAAGCTCACCGGGGCTCAGGTTGTATTTTTTTATAGTAAGGAATGTGTGGGTGCAGCCACGACCGGCCCCGCCCACCCAGCTGACTGGAAGTTTTCCTGACTGGTCCAGTCCTTCCTAGGTCTAACCTTAGGAATCCCAGAATCCAAGGCCCCTGAGGGGGAGGAGAAGGAAACCTGACCTTTACTCCCAGAGCCCAAATAATTTCCTCCCACCCTGCCCCTATCTTTTTTTCTTTCTTTTTTTCTTTTCTTTTGAGAAAGGGTCTTGCTCTGTCCCCCAGGCTGGAGTGCAGTGTGCGATCTCAGCTCACCGCAACCTCCGCCTCCAGGTTCAAGCAGTTCTCCTGCCTCCGCCTCCCGAGTAGCTGGGATCACACGCACCCGCCACCACACCTGGCTAATTTTTGTATTTTTAGTAGAGATGGGGTTTCACCATGTTGGTCAGGCTGGTCTCGAACTCCTGACCTCAGGTGATCCGCCCGCCTCGGCCTCCCAAAGGGCTGGGATTACAGGTGCGAGCCACTGCGCCTGGCCCCGCCCTGCCTCTTTCTTTCCTGGGTGCTGGGTGTGAAGACAGAGCCCAGAGGCCAGGACCGCAGGAAAAAGGCATGCGTCTGCTGTTGCACCTTCAGAAAGTCCACGCCCCTGGCCTCTGGGGCCTCAGTTTCCCCTATGTGGAACGGGACAAACCTCCAGCAGATAAGGTGACCGAGGGACCAACCCTCTGCTGCGGAGGTCTCTGGCCCTCGACAAGCTTCTGATCCAAGAAGCCTCCCAGACGCACCTCAAAATATGCCCATTTCGCGGACGGAAACAGCTTCCAAATAGCAGGCTCCATTCCGAGTGCGGGGCTGACCCCTGCCGGGTCTTGCTGGCAGCCTTGTCGGGTCGGGCTCCTGCCGCGGCCGCCGGCCCCTGCTCGGCTGCGTGGACGACCCGGCCTGGAGATTCCGCCCCGGGGCCTGGCTCCTGTGACGGGAGGGGGGGGACAGACACCCGCGGTGTCCAGCGGGCGTGTCCGCGCAGGGGCGGGGCCGGCCTGGGACCTGGAGGAGGAACAGGGGCAGGTGCCGCCGGGAGCGGCGGAGCTGGCAGGACGAGGGCGACAACCGAGCCCTCGGCCCGCCGTGACCCTCCCAGCCTCCTCCCCTAGCCCGGGGTGGGGGCCGATTGACTGTTTCCAGGCCCCCCTCGGGCAGGGGGGTTGGAGAGCTCCCGGGTGGACCATGGCGGTGAGATTCCAGGCGAGTAACCCTCCGAGGGCGGCAGGGGGAGGGGATCGGTCTGGGGTAGGGGAAGCATGGTTTGGGAGTCGAACCCTGGACCCCAGAACACCTTCTACCTACGTAACAGGCAGGGAAACTGAGTCCCAGAGGGAGGCGGTGGCTAGCCGGAGATGCGTCCGGGGCCCCCATCCCTGCCTCCAAAGACCACCTCTCCTGGAGCCTCCTCTGCCCCAGGTCCCGCCTCCTCTAATCCCGCAGAGCTGGGTTCAAATCCCGGGTTTTCCGTCCCCTGTGCTATGTGTAATGTGGGGCCAGCGAGTGAAGCCCTCTTCTTTCCTCATCTGAAAGATGGGTGATCGGCATTTTAAACAGAGAGAAAACTGTGTTTTCAGAGATTGGGGCATCGTAGGTGGGCAGAAAAGAAGTTCATGCCCCGTTGCCCGGGGTGTGCAGCCGGCTGAGCTTGGGCGCCCACAGTGGCACGGTGGCCAGGGACTTCATTGGTGGGCTGGGTGGCTTTGGTGAGCACTCACCTCTTGCAAAGCTGCAGGAGGGAGCACCAGCATTTATTGGGTGCCTACTGTGTACACGGCCATTAACAGGCATTGCCAGGCAGAGGCAGCGCTGGGGTGAGTAAACTGGCTGGGGTGGGCGACCCTTGTCTCTGGAGGGATTTCACCACCCAGGTATGGAGCCTGGACCGGCTCCTTCACACCTACCAGCCAGGGTAGACTGAGGCTGCAGGAGCGTGTGGCCAGACCTGCCACTCGGGCGGAAGCTCCAGGACCCAGCACTCCTGGTTCCCACTGACTTCCTCCTGGCCTCTAGGCACAGCTCTGAGAATCCCTGCCCCAACTGGGGTATTTGTTCGCTGAAACCTCCCCCTCTGGCATTGTTCCTGGAGGTGGGGTGGGGAGAGGGGTCGGCAGCCTGGGAGCCCCGTGCCCCGGGGGCGAGGCGGTGTGACTAGGTACCGGCCCTTCCCCTCTGGGCGGGTCTCTTGTTTGGTATTTGTGTCCAGCGCTGGGCGGGGGCCGGGGACAGACTCAAGCCCCGCCCTGTGACAGCTCACCGGCACAGGGCCAGGGCTGGGAACTCAGCACACACCTGTTGAGTCGCTGGCCAGAGTGTGTTTTATTCCACCGTTCACTCATTCTGCAACCTCTTCCTTAAGGGAGCCTGGTCCTATGGGGTCCCGGGGCCATGCCTGCCCATTGGGAGCCCTCAGACTGAGGGGGAAGGTGTAAGGTGGACAGATGCACTCTGACATCCCACAGCCCAAACATCACAGTTGGGCCAGAGCGAAGGATGTGAGGTATGCGTATGGAGGAGGAGACTGGGGCTGTGAAGGATGAATAGGAGTTTGCCAGGGAGTCGAGCACCAGCACTCGAGGCCTGGAAAGGAGGCTTAGGCTGATCACCTAGGCCTTAAGTAGCTAGAGAGAGAGACATGCCTCCTTTCACAGCCTAAGAGGAAAGACCAGAAACTTACCAACTTTACCAACTGATGGTTACAGAGAATAAAGATGATTTTAGACGCCTGGAATAAAAAATAATAAAACAATGCCTGGTGCGGTGGCTCATGCCTGTAATCCCAGCACTTTGGGAGGCCGAGGTGGGCGGATCACTTGAGTTCAGCAGTTCCAGACCAGCCTGGCCAACATGGCGAAACGCCGTGTCTACTAAAAGTACAAAAAAATTAGCTGGGCACAGTGGCGCATGCCTGTAGTCCCAGCTACTCAGGAGGCTGAGGCAGGAGAATCCCTTGAGCCTGGGAAGCGGAGGTTGCAGTGAGCCACGATCACGCCACTGCACTCCAGTGTCTGGGTGACAGAGTGAGACTCCGTCTCAAAATAATAATAATAATAATAATAATGATAAAATAGGCAGGAGTGACAGGGAGAGCGAAGACTGGTTAGCTGGTGGTCAGGGAGGACTTCCTGAGGAGGTGGCTTTTGGGCCTAGAGCTCAGTGACGGGCCAGCCAGGCAGGAATCCCGTGAAACATGTCCCAGATCTGGAGGACAAACGGGGGAAAGGTTTGGAGGTGAACTAAGAGGAGGCAGGCTGTGGGGTTAGGCTAATCTCTCAGGCACCAGGGAGCTCCGGAGGGTTTACACAAAGCTTCTGGTTTCCCCGGAGATGAACTCGCACAAGCTGGGACAAGCCTGGACCACCTGCACTCCCTCGCTTCTCTCCCTGTCTTGAGGCCCTGGTTCCCTGGGGACCACCTCTTAAAGTCAGGAAATACAAATTCCTTGGGGCCATTTAAAAAAGTTTTTGAGACAGGCTCTTGCTCCGTCGCCCAGGCTGGAGTGCAGTGGCATGATCACAATTCACTGCAGCCTCTTGGACTCAAGTGATCCTCCCATCTCAGCCTCCCGAGGCGCTGGCACCACAGGTGCATGCCACCATGCCTGGCTAATTTGAGACGGAGTTTTGCTCTGTCGCCCAGGCTGGAGTGCAGTGGTGCGATCTCGGCTCACTGCAACCTCTGCCTCCTGGGTTCCAGCGATTCTCCTGCCTCAGTCTCTGGAGTAGCTGGGATTACAGGCGACCGCCACCACGCTTGGCTAATTTATTATTATTATTTTATTTATTTTATTTTATTTTATTTTTTTGAGACAGAGTCTTGCTCTGTTGCCACGCGCCAGGCTGGAGTGCAGTGGCGAGATCTCAGCTCACCGCAACCTCCGCCTCCCGGGTTCAAGCGATTCTCCCGCCTCAGCCTGCCAAGTAGCTGCGACTACAGGCGAGCACCACCACGCCCAGCTAATTTTTGTATTTTAGTAGAGAGGTGTCACCATGTTGACCAGGTTGGTCTCCATCTCTTTTCCTTGTGATCCCCCTGCCTTGGCCTCCTAGAGTGTTAGGATTACAGGCGTGAGCCCCTCGTCAGGCCCCGCTCGGCTAGCTTTTTTATTTTTAGTAGAGACAGGGTGTCACCATATTGGTCAGGATGGTCTTGAACTCCTGACATGGCGATCTACCCTCCTCAGCCTCCTAAAGTGCTGGGATGACAGGCGTGAGCCACCGAGCCCAGCCCTGGGCCAATTTAATGACACAAAGTATAACATCAAAGCAGATTTTTTTTTAAAAAAATGCTATTTTGAAAAATAAGCTCAGAAGAAAAAGAATAAATAACCAGAAAGCCACTGTGGCCTGATGGTTAAGAGCGAGAGTGAGGCCGGGCACGGTGGCTCCCGCCTGTCATCCCAGCACTTGGGAGGCAGAGGTGGGAGGAGCACCTGAGGTCAGGAGTTCGAGACCAGCCTGGCCAACATGGTGAAACCCCATCTCTACTAAAAATTCAAAATTAGCTGGACTTGGTGGCACATGCCTGTAATCCCAGCTACTTGGGAGGCTGAGGGAGGAGAATCTCTTGAACCCGGGAGGTGGAGGTTGCAGTGAGCCATTGTGCTCTAGCCTGGGCAACGGGAGCAAAAAACTCCATTAAAAAAAAAAAAAAAGCCTGGCGCAGTGGGTCACGCCCGTAATCCCAGCACTTTTCAAGGCCAAGGTGGGTGGATCCTTAGGTCAAGAGATCGAGACCATCCTGGCAACATAGTAAAACCCCATCTCTACTAAAATACAAAAAACATTAGTCGGGCGTGGTGGCGGGTGCCTGTAGTCCCAGCTACTCCGGAGGCTGGAATAGAATTGCTTGAACCCGGGAGACAGAGGCCGCAGTGAGCCGGGATCACGCCAGTGCACTCCAGCCTCGAGATAGAGTAAGACTCTGTCTCAAAAAAAAAAAAAATTACCCAAAGGAAAAAGTCATTATTTGGCCACCACCTCCCCAAGGCCTCTTCTGCTTTTCATGCACTGAATCCACACCCTTCTCCCAAACCAACACCCCCGGATGACAGGGCAGCGGCCATTTCACAGATGGGGAGACTGAGGCTGGGAGAGGTCCCGCCATGGCTGGCGCGGTGGGCGGCCATGGGTTTGAGTCGGGTCCTGAGCGCTGCCCTGGCTCCCTGGGAACCGCCTGCCTCGTGCCCTGTTTCTCTCCCCTGCACCCCACTTCCCACTCCTGGAGAGGCCGGGATGCCTTTCCTGGAGAGCCTGGAGCTCAGAAGAAGAGGTGCGCCTATGGGCGGTGCCTGGGCCCGGGGAATCACACACCCAACTCGCCGGCCAGGGGAGGGGCAGGAGTCACTTCTACAAACCCCCTCCCCTCCCCCCCCGCCCCCCCCCGCCCCCCGCCGCCCCCCCCCTCCCCCCCGCCCCGCCTGGGGAGCTGGGCTTGGTCTGTGCTGGCAGGAGGGAAGCGGGGGTGGAGATGTGGCCAGGTGACCTTGCACCTCAGCCTGGTGTAGTCTGGTGTTCTCATCTATGCCATGGCCATGAAAATAACAGAATTGTCTGGGCGAGGTGGCTCAGGCCACCTCTGGAGTGCAGTGATGCAATCTCGGCTCACTGCAACCTCCGCCTCCCGGCTTCAAGTGATTCTCCTGCCTCAGCCTCCCGAGTAGCTGGGATGACAGGTGCCTGCCACCCAGTCCAGCTAGTTTTTGTATTTTTAGTAGAGATGGGGTTTCACTGTGTTGGCCAGGCTGGTCTCGAACTCCTGACCTCAGGTGATCCGCCCACCTCGGCCTCCCAAAGTGCTGGGATTACAGGTGTTAAGCCACCGTGCCCAGCCGGGTTGCAAGTTCTGTGAAGGAAAATAGACCAGGGAGAGAGGGATAAGGTGGTCGTCAGCTGTGGTCAGGAGGGGGTTACAGTTTTTTTTTCCTTTTTATTTATTCATTTTTTTAAGATGGGGTTTCTCCATGTTGATCAGGCTGGTCTCGAACTCCTGACCTCAGGTAATCCACCTGCCTCGGCCTCCCAAAGTGCTGGGATTACAGGCGTTAACCACCACGCCTGGCCAAAGAGGGTTACAGTTCTAAACTGGGTGGTCAGTGGTGACTTCATCAAGGAGGTAACATTTAAGTCCTTGAAGGCAGGTGGGGGATGTGGGGAAGGCGCTGCGTGCAGAGGGCGAGGCTGGTGCCGAGGCCCTGAGGCAGGACTGTGCCTGGCATGTTGTTGGAGGGACAGCAAGGAGGCCGCAGTGGCGGGAGCAGAGTGAGCGTCCTCTACCCGGCAGAACTGGGTCCATCCTCTCCAGGGAACTGAGCCAGACCTTCCAGAGGGAGAGGGACCGGGAACTTGCTTTCTGTCTGCCCCGCTGCTGTTCAGGTCACTTAAACAAGGGTCTCTCCTGCCTGGCACTGCTGACATCCACAGCCGGATTGTCCCCTGGGGTGGGGCCGTCCTGGGCACTGCAGGGTGCTCCGCAGCTCCCTGGCCTCCACCCACCTCCATATCAGGAGCTCCCCCAAGTCTTGACAACCACGAATGTCCCCAGATATCGCCCAGTGTCCCCAGGGGGAGGCAGAGTGACCTGTTTTAATGACTTAGACCCATTTCGCAGATGAAAAACTGAGTCTGGGCCGGGTGCGCGGCTCATGCTTATAATCCCAACGCTTTGAGAGGCTGAGTTGGGCGGATCACTTGAAGTTAGGAGTTTGAGACCAGCCTGGCCAACATGGCGAAAACCTGTCTCTAAAAATTAGCCAGGTGTGGTGGCGGGGGCCTGTTGTCCCAGCTACTGGGGAGGCTGAGGCAGGAGAATGGCGTGAAACTTGAAGGCAAAGGCCGTCGTGAGCAGAGATCGTGCCACTGCACTGCAGCCTGGGCAACAGAACGAAACTACCTCAAAAAAAACAAAACCGGCCGGGCGCGGTGGCTCACGCCTGTCATCCCAGCACTTTGGGAGTCTGAGGCGGGTGGATCACTTGAGGCCAGGAGTTCAAGACCAGTCTGGGCAACATGGTGAAACCAATCTCTACTAAAAGTGCGAAAATTAGCCGGGTGTGGTGGCGGACACCTGTCATCCCAGCTACTCGGGAGGCTGAGGCAGGAGAATCACTTGAACCCGGAGGCTGCAGTGAGCTGAGATCGTGCCCCTGCACTCCAGCCTCCAAGACAAAGCCAGACTCCGTCTCAAAAAACAAAATGAAAAACAAACAAGCAAAAAACCCTGAGGCCTGAGACAGGTGGTAACTTGTCCACAGCCTCCAACCCTGGGCCTGGTAGAGCTGGACTCCCCACCCTGGGCTGGGGACTGGGGACTCCCCCAGTGCTCAGATGGACCTGTGTGGCCTCACGCTGCCTTCCCGTTCCCCTCAACCAGGTGGCTGACATGGAGGAGCTGACCATCTGGGAGCAGCACACGGCCACGCTGTCCAAGGTGAGGCTGCCCTGCCCTGCCTGGGTGCCAGGGGGCATGTTGGCTTAGGCCCAGCTCAACAGAGGGGAGCCCCTTATCCTGGGGGAAACAGCGGCTCTTCCTCTCCTCGTCCTCTCTCAGGACCCCCGCCGGGGCTTCGGGATTGCCATCTCTGGAGGCCGAGACCGGCCCGGTGGATCGGTGGTTATATCTGACGTGGTTCCCGGAGGGCCGGCGGAGGGCAGGCTACAGTGAGTACCCAGCAGCTGGGTTCCGGCAGGGGGAGGGCGTGTTCAGAGGAGAAATCAGGCCGGGTACGGCGGCTCACGCCTGTCATCCCAGCACTTTGGGAGGCCAAGGTGGGTGGATCACCTGAGGTCAGGAGTTCGAGACCAGCCTGACCAACATGGAGAAACCCCATCTCTACCAAAATTACAAAAAGTAGACGGGTGTGGTGGCGCATGCCCGTAATCCCAGCTACTCGGGAGGCTGAGGCAGGAGAATCGCTTGAACCCGGGAGGCGGAGGCTGCAGTGAGCTGAGATCGCACCATTGCACTCCAGCCTGGACGACAGAGTGAGAGTCTGTCTCAAAAAAAAAAGAAAGGAGAATCCATTGTGAGCCAGATCGAGGAGACTGGAAAGTGCCCGGCGCCTTCCAGCTCTGTCAACACAGGGCTTGGAGTTGGCAGTTGGACAGTGTGGGAGACTTGGCCCTCACTTCCCTAAGGCACTTCCTGGTCCATCACAGAAGATCTTGGGGTCATAGTGGCCCCAGGCCTTTTTGGAACATAAAGTCCTGGAAACTTTTTTTTTTTTTTTTTTTTTTGGCAGGAGAGAGGGAGACCCAGTGTCTTGAGTCTTTGAGGGTTTGAAGCTTTTTGGAATTATGTTGATTAAATGGTTCTGGGCCCCAAGTGGCTGGAGGTGATATGGCTCAGCCCAGCCCAGAATTAGGGACCACCAGGTCCCTGTAGTCCTAGCTATTAGGGAGGCTAAGGCAGGAGGATCACTTGAAACCAGGAGGTGGAGGTTGCAGTGAGTTGAGATCGTGGCATCACACTCCAGCCCGGGCGACAGCAAGACCCTGTCTCAGAAAAAAAAAAAAAAAGTAGCTTCCTACCTTTCTTTCTTTTTTTTTAAGACGGGGTTTCACCATGTTGGTCAGGCTGGTCTTGAACTCCCAACCTCAGGTGATCCGCCCGCCTTGGCCTCCAAAGTGCTTGGATTACAGGCGTGAGCCACCACGCCCAGCCAGCTTCCTACATTTCAGTGATTATAGTATGTTCTACAATTGGCCCATTTTACAGATGAGAAAACAGAGGCACAGAAGGATAAATGTCTTTGTGAGCCTAGGGACGCCAATAAATTAGAACCAGTCCTTGTAGACCTGGAGATGCCAGGGACACCCCGTCCCCAGGAGGACTTGGTACAAGTCTTCCCTGCAAAGCCTCCTCCGTAAGACCCTCCCTCCTCTCTCAGGACAGGCGACCACATCGTCATGGTAAACGGGGTCTCCGTGGAGAATGTCACCTCCACCGTTGCCATTCAGATCCTCAAGACCTGCACCAAGATGGCCAACATTGTGAGTGGGCAACCCTGGCATAGGTGGCGTCTGACCCCAGCCTGCGTCCTGTCTCATGGGGGTTGTAAGCTTCGGAGAGCAAGCAGTCGCCTTCTTATCTTACAGTTTGGACACTGAGGCCCAGAGAGGGGCTGGTGTCCCCCAGGGCCACCTGGGAGCTGAGCAGAGAGCCTCCCCCAGCCCCTGTCTGCAGCTGACCCCTGTCCCCTCCTCTAACAGACAGTGAAACGTCCCCGGAGGATCCAGCTACCTGCCACCAAGGCCAGCCCCTCCGGCCCACAGCGCTGGGACTCGGACGAGGACGATGGGCCCCGGCGGCTGGAGGACGTGGACCAGGGCCGGGGCTACGATGGCGACTCATCCAGTGGCTCCGGCCGATCCTGGGATGGGCGTTCCCGCCGGCCGAGGCCTGGTCGCCGGGGCCAGGCCAGCAGCCACAGGCGTAGGAGCCTGGGTGGTGGCTCTGAGGCCAACGGGCTGGCCCTGGTGTCCGGCTTTAAGCGGCTGCCACGGCAGGACGTGCAAATGAAGCCCGTGAAGTCAGTGCTGGTGAAGAGGAGGGACAGTGACGGTGAGTGGGGAGGTCAGGCCACCGTCAGCCCTGGGTACAGGGCACTGTGGCCGGGTGGGAGGGGCCTGATGTCTTTGCCTTCATCCCCGGGACCTGCTGCTTAGACCGCCTCACTTAGCAAGCGGGACTCTGCAGGTGGGAAGGAGTGAAGGACCCTGAGCTGGGAGGGGATCCTGGATGATCTGGGCTGGGGGGGTCAGTGCCACCACAGGGTCCTCATAAGAGAAGGCAGGGCCACATATGGTGGCTCACGCCTGTGATCCCCACATTTTAGGAGGCCAGGGTGCGGGCAGATCACCTGAGGCCAGGAGTTCGAGACCAGCCTGACCAATATGGTGAAACTCCGTCTCTACTAAAAATACAAAAATTAGCCGGGCGTGGTGGCGTGAGCCTGTAGTCCCAGCTACTCGGGAGGCTGAGGCAGGAGAATGGCTTGAACCCAAGAGGCAGAGGTTGCAGTGAGCCAAGATCTCGCCACTGCACACCAGTCTGGGCGACAAAGCGAGACTCTTGTCTCAACAAAAAGGAGGCGGGCCAGGCTCAGTGGCTCATGCCTGTAATTCCAGCACTTTGGGAGGCCAAGGCCAGCCCGGCCAAGATGGTGAAACCTCGTCTCTAAATAAATAAATAAATAAATAAAATAAAAAAAGAGGAGGCGGGAGGGTGAGAATGAGAGAGAGACTGGAAGAGGAGGCTGTGGCTGGGAAGCAGGAGGAAGGGCCCCCTAGCCAAGGAATGCGGGCGCCCCTAGACGCTGGGAAAAGCAGGAACCAGATTCCTGCCTGGAGCTTCCAGGAGCTCCCACATGGAGAACTGCACCATGACACGTATATTCTATTAACGCTGCAGACCAGGTGGCGGCTTGTCCTAGCTGCCACAGTAAATTCAAACGTCACAACAGAGTCATGATACCAGAATTCCCACCGTCTCATCAGCAACAGGCATGTGACTTTGACCCTTTCTAGGCAGCTGTCTTTATTTTTTTTTTTCAAGATGGAGTCTCCCTCTGTCGCCAGGCTGGAGTGCAGTGATGTGATCTCAGCTCACTGCAACCTCCGCCTCCTGGGTTCAAGCGATTCTCCTGCCTCAGCCTCCCCAGTAGCTTGGATTACAGGTGCATGCCACAGTGCTCAGCTAATTTTTGTATTTTTAGTCGAGAAGAGGTTTTACCATGTTGGCCAGGCTGGTCTCAAACTCCTGACCTCAGGTGATCCATCCGCCGCAGCCTCCCAAAGGGCTAGGATTACAGGCGTGAGCCACCGTGCCAGGCTGAGGCAGCTTTCTGACTTCAGAATTCTTGTCATGGTATGACAAATGGCCCTGGGACACTCCTTCCCCATTCCCTCTACCATTCTCCCAGTTGTATTATTATTATTATTATTTTTTTTTTCCTTTGAAGACGGGGTTTCACCATGTTGGTAAGGCTGGTCTTGAACTCCTGACCTCAGGCGATCCACCCGTCTTGGCCTCCAAAGTGTTTTGATTACAGGCATGAGCCACCACTCCTGGCCTATTATTATTATTTTTTTAGATGAAGTCTCTGTCGCCCGGGCTGGACTGCACTGGCGCGATCTCGGCCCACTGCAACCTCTGCCTCCTGGGTTCAAGCTCCCAGTGCTGGGATTACAAGTGTGAACCACTGGGCCACCTGGGACGTGAATCTTTTTTTTAAATTTTTTGAGACAGAGTCTTGGCTGTCGCCAGGCGCCAGGCTGGAGTGCAGTGGTGTGACCTCGGCTCACTGCAACCTCCACCTCCCGGGTTCAAGGGATTCTCCTGCCTCAGCCTCCGAGTAGCTGGGACCACAGGTGCCCGCCACCACGCCCGGCTAATTTTTGTATGTTTAGTACAGACGGAGTTTCACCATGTTGGCCAGGAGGGTCCAGATCTCTTGACCTCGTGATCCACCTGCTTCGGCCTCCCAAAGTGCTGGGATTACAGGTGTAAGCCACCGGGCCAAGCCATGACTCTTGATAATAAAATACAACTGGGGCCAGACGTGGTGGCTCACACCTGTAATCTCAGCATTTTGGGAAGTCGAGGCAGGCAGACCACCAGAGGTCAGGAGTTTGAGACTAGCCTGGCCAACATGGTGAAACCCTGTCTCTACTGAAAATGCAAAAATTAGCCGGGCGTGGTGGAGGGTGCCTATAATCCCAGCTACTCGGGAGGCTGAGGCAGGAGAATGGCTTGAACCCGGGAGGCGGAGGTTGCAGTGAGCCGAGATCGCGCCATTGCACTCCAGCTCAGGCCACAGGTGTGAGACTCCTCGAAAAAAATAACACTATCTGATCTTGGGTCCCACAAGTGACATCACGGTTCTCATTATGATGCCAGCAAGGTGTTAGGAAGGGAGGGCTGGCAACCAGACTCAGTCCTTCCAGCAGGCGAATGTTCCCAGAGTCCTGCCTCAGTTTCCCTCCTCCCCCCTTACAGAGTTTGGCGTGAAGTTGGGCAGTCAGATCTTCATCAAGCACATAACAGATACAGGCCTGGCTGCGCAGAACCGCGGGCTGCAGGAAGGAGACCTCATTCTACAGGTGAGGCCAGGCTTCTTGTCCTGCGGGCAGGGAAACTGAGGCAGGGTGGGGCAGGGTGGGGGCGGGCAGTGCCAAGGAGTCATACAGCGAGGTCAGCAGAGCTGGGCCCCAAACCCTTTCCCTTTGGTGGTGTTGCTTGTATCTCAAAGGTTGCAGACGGCTGGGTATAAAAGCCCCTTTCTCTCCAGCTACTGCTAATCCACCGACAGATGTTGGTTTCTAGTATCCCCATGGGGTTGTCTGTTTCTAGTACCCTCAAGCTTTGATGTGCATCAGAGACTGATGTGGGCAGTTGACTCCTGGACCCACCCTAGGTGGCTGGATGCTACTGACCCAGTCACCAGGTTTAAGGGAGCTGCCCTGCCCTCAAGGCTGGATTCTTTCTGGATTCCTCCCCCGAAAGTCTGTTTCTGGGGACCTCCAGTGGTTGATTTCCAAACTGCTTTTAGCTGATTACTTCTAGTGTCTCCAAAAAGGTTTTTTTTTGTTGTTTTTTTTTTGTTTTTTTTTTGAGACAGATTCTCCCTCTGTCGCCCAGCTGGAGTGCAGTGGCACAATCTTGGCTCACTGCAACCTCTGCTTCCTGGGTTCAAGTGATTCTACAAAAAAGAAAAGTAGCTGGGTATGGTGCCACACACCTGTGGTCACAGCTACTTGGAGGCGGAGGTGGGAGGAACACCTGAGCCTAAGAAGTTACGGCTGCAGTGAGCTTGAGCTGCGATGGTGTCACTGCACTCCAGCCTGGGGGACAGAGCGACACCGTCTCAAAAAAAAAAAAAAAAAAAGCGGGGGTGGCAGCTTACGCCTGTAATCCCAGTACTTTAGGAGGCTGATTGCTTGAGGCCAGAATTTTGAGACCAACCTGGGCAACGCGGCGAAATGCCCATATCTATTAAAAAACAAAACAAAACAACAACAACAACCACCACCAAACTGGAAGAAACTGACAATCCCCAGGGTTACTGGGAAAACACCCTCCCAAGGGAAAGGGTCCGAAGTGGATTCTTGGTGCCACTGCAGATAACATTAAATTCTTTCTAGAAATTGTATGTTCTAATCTACGTCTAGATGACTTGGTTGTTTGTTTGATATGGAGTGTCGCTCTGTCACCCAGGCTGGAGTGAGTGGCGTGATCTCGGCTCACTGCAACCTCCGCCTCCCAGGTTTAAGCGATTCTCCTGCCTCAGCCTCCCGAGTAGCTGGGACTACAGGAGGCTGCAATGACAGCCGGCTAATTTTGTTTTTTTAGTAGAGACGGGGTTTCTTCCATCTTGGTCAGGCTGGCCTTGAACTCCTGACCTCAGGTGATCCACCCATCTCGGCCTCCCAAAGTGCTGGGATTACAGGCGTGAGCCACCGCGCCCGGCCCTCGATGTCTGTATCTAATATCTCCCGGAGCGTGTGCGTTTCTAGTATCTTTAAGTATCTGACACCCCCTCTCCTCCAATTAGAGCTGTTTATAATCACCCTCACATCTGTTCCTAGTATTCCCTGAGAAATTTCCACTTCTCATTAGAAAGGAGAGTCAACCTGTTTCTCATTTTCCCCAGCATTTCCAACCCCTCTTAGAACATTTTCTGTTTCTAGAATTCTGTGGTTGGTTCTTTTTGTGGTCTCCACTCACAGCAGGAATCCACTTCCAACATTTTCCTTAGGGAGTGTCAGTTTTTAGCAACCCCTGGGGGAATTGTCTGTTTCTAGTCCCCCCACCAAGCTATTTCTACTGTCTCCCATCTCTCATTAACTCACATCCTCTCTTCCGTTCCTGGTCCCTTTTAGATCAATGGGGTGTCCAGCCAGAACCTGTCACTCAGCGATACCCGGCGGCTGATTGAGCAGTCGGAAGGGACGCTGACCCTGCTGGTGCTGAGAGATCGTGGGCAGTTCCTGGTGAACATCCCGCCTGCCGTCAGTGACAGTGAAAGCTCCCTATTGGAGGGTCAGGACCCAGGGGGTAGGGCCTGGGAGGGGTTGAACGGAGGG
>CAUYQU010078241.1:0-57468 GCA_963574635.1 Cheracebus regulus | reverse complement strand
ACCCGCCAGGCGCTGTCTCCCGCAGACCCAGCCTCCGGCGGAGGAGCCCGCGGGGGAAAGGGAGCACCTTCCCCAAAGCCAGGAGAAGGGGTCTCCCCGGACAACGACATCCTGCTCTCCCTGCCCGGGTATGTTCAGAGTTGCCACCGGCTTTTTAAACCGGCTGTTTACTTTACAGCACAATTCTTGGTCCGCACTTTAAAAAGTCCCAGGTTCGAGTTTTGGTTTGGGCCTGGGAGCTGAATTGGCTTCTGAAACATTTCTTATTTTATTGTTTGCTTAAACTTAAGATAATTTGGAAAATGCCAAGCAAACTACTTTTTCTACCTAACTGCATCACTTGGGTCTCATTATTTCCTGGGCTGTGGACGTGTTTGAACTGTCCTGCTAATTCAGTACCCGGCAGGGAAGAAGCGGGGATGGGGAGGATTTGTATTAGGGCCTCTGGCTGTGGCTCCAAAACTTCCAATTTATCTGAAAGATTGTTTTCTTTTTTAAAATACTGATTATAATAATACATCCCAGAATGATGATTACTAGAATTTCTCCAGGTCTGAAAATTCTATTAATTCTTTCAGACACCCTGTAAATTTCTATTGTTGTTAGAAGTTACCAGGAATTTGACACATCCAGATAGAAAAACGGAAAATAAAAGGTCACCCTTTTATTCTCATCCTCCCCAAATCCTTAAAAAGTTCACGGACATAAAAAATAAAATCCATAAATTGTTCTTCTACTATCTGTGTATTTGTTTGGCTCTTTAACAAGTTACTTTTTAAAAATTTTTAAGACATATCTGAGCAGTTGAAAACTCAATGAATTAAGATAAACTTATTGTAACTCAAAATATGCTTCACTTTCACTTTATTTGGTTACTTGAAATTAGTGACCGAGAAATGAAACTGGAAATCCTGGACATGGATGTTTTCATTCTTTCATCAAAACCTTTCACCCTTGGTGACCTTACTATCCAGACTTTAAAGACACACCTGAGTTGTTTCCTCTTTGCCTGCCTATCAACTTAATAAAAATGTATTAAGAAGACACTTTGTGCTGCAATGTGCTACGTATAGGATTGCACGACCCAAAGCTGCTCAAGTGTGTGTGTGTGTGTGTGTGTGTGTGTGTGTGTGTGTGTGTGTGTGTAACACCATAAAAGTCTAGCTAAGTTAACATCTGACTGGGATAATGAAATTATCTTTGCTGAAACCACAGATGTAATAAATCAATGTATCAATCCTTACCTATAATTAACAGAGACTTTCTAGAGAGAATGTCTTAACCCAAAAGAGTGACTCTAGGCCAGGTGCAATGTATTTAAACACTGCCCCCTGTGCTCACACCTGTAATTCCAGCACTTTGGGAGCCCAAGGCAGGAGGGTTGCTTGAGGCCAGGCATTCAAGACTGGCCTGGGCTACAGAGTGAGACCCAGCTTCAAAAAATAAAGACTCTAATAATAGACTTTTTTTTTTTTTTTTTGAGACAAAGTCTCACTCTGCCACCCAGGCTGGAGTGCAATGGTTCACTGCAACCTCCACCTCCCGGGTTCATGTGACTCTCCTGCCTGAGCCTCCAGAGTAGCTGCGATTACAGGCCCACACCACTATATTCGGGTAATTTTTTGTATTTTTAGTACAAACAGGGTTTCACCATGTTGGTCAGGCTGACGTTGAACTCCCGATATCAGGTAATCCACTCACCTCGGCCTCCCAAAGTGCTAGGATTACAGGTATGAGCCACTGTGCCCAGCCAGTAGCAGACTTTTATAGAGAGAAAGTCTTTTTTCCTTCCTCAAATCATCCTTAAGTCATCCTTGTCCAAGGAAAAGCCCTGATCAGTCCCTTCTTATTGGAGTTGTTTTCTTTTTTAGATGAAAACAGTATCAGAGTGCTCCATGACCATGGAGAGTAGTACAGGACTCAGGGCTGAGACCCTGAAGAGATCATAAAAGGAAAAGATAAAGGAATCCTCCAAGTGGGATTCCTGGTTACCTAATCTTTCCTCTAGGTTCAGTGGCATCTGTATTCCATTTAGCTCAGATGACAAATTTGAGATTGACTTAAAATAGTGAAATACTTCAAGTCTTCTCAAGGACAATTAGTAAATATTTTTTAAAATTAGTTCCTTCACAGCCCTAGGATCTCCTAATTCAATACTGCTCTATGTTGTAGGAAAAGTATAGAAGTACGGATGTCAGGGAGAGGTTTACACTGATATGCCAACCCATCAAGCCATCTGCTTCTCTCTTAAAGTGTGAAACACCCATCTTGGCTAATAAAGGGGCCCAAAAGTAAATTAGATTTATTTCTTGTTACTTAGCCTCTGATTATTTTTAAAGGATTTATAATTAGAGCAATATTACCTCCTGAAACATCTTGTGTCCCCTCAAAGCAATTTATAATAAAACATAAATTATTGTAGAAGTGCCTCTCTGAGGCTCATATAGATTAAGTCACTCATGCAAATTAAGATGGATCATATTTCTGAAAGAGATAGGACGCAACTAAAAACAAATCAAGGGCAAGCTATTGTAATAAAACAAATTTCAAATTACTGATGACAAAGATTCTTTGCTTGACCAAACTGTAGCTATTCTTCTGAACCTTTTCCTGGGGCATCAGTGTACTTCCTTGTAAAATCCAGTTTTAGCAAAGAACCCTACTAAGTCAGTTTGGCAAGAGATATTGAGGGTAGGGGGTTCTTTCTGTATTTGAAGTTGAGTCCAGTCTCTCTTCCCCACTGAAGGACTGCATTCCAGTGGTCCCTATAACTATCACAATGGTCCTGAATAAAGTCTACCAAGCTTTAACAAGTATTGTTAAATATTTTTTTTTATTTTAACACTGCCCCTTGTGCTTTTTTTCAGCCTAATGATGTCCTCTATTGAAATATAACCTATATAAATGGCCAAATGCAATATTACAAAGGTAACAATATAGTCTACAAAAGAGATGATAATATAGTTTACATTAAAATATAAATTTTTGTCTGGTTATTTAAATATCACTGTTCTTGAACAAAATACAGAAAAGTAGAAATAAGAACAAAAAAATTAAATTACCCCTCACCCCATGGGCCTGTGGTACAGCAGACAACATGTGCTCTAAGAAACTGACCCAACACCTGGCAAGGTAGGTGTAGGGCAGCCCTGGGCTGTGCCCAGACCTTGGCCCAGACTGATGGCAGCAATGGTGGCAGCAGAAGCAACAGTGGGAGCATGCTGCAGCCGCAGGAGAAAAAAAGGGGCTCTTCATGAAGGTAAACTGTGTTCCCTTCCATCCATAAAGCCTCTCTCTGTGGCATCTACACAGTAATAAAATTTAAGAGTATCAAAAATTATTTGTGACCTTGTATTTTCTGGCACTCAGGCAGTAAACTTTGTCAGTATATTACTACTAGATAGAAGTATACAAATGTACATTGCAATAAAAAATATTGCAGGAGAGGAAAACTGTCTTTTCCTTCCTACCTTTCTTGGTTCCTGGCTGGATCTCTGTAACAAAAGACAGGTTAACAAGAGAAAAGCATACAAATTTGTTTAATATACATTTTATTTGACACAGGAGACTTCACAAGGAATTGAAGACCCTAAGAAATGGTTAAACCTGATTGTTTTCAAAGTAGGTTTGCTGAAGAATAAAGAAACGTGGAAAAGTATGATAGGATAAAAATGGGCATGAACTAAGAGGTGTAAACTGGGGGAACCTTAGCAAGGCCTGCTTGTTCATATGTATCTGGGCATTGCTCCAGCTTGGAAATAAGGACAATCTCCTTAGAAGATAGCAAAGGCACCTCTCACATGAGCATCTTATGACCTGCTTCATAGGAAGGTCAGAAAGTCTTTCCTGCACCTGCCATTTCTTGAATTCCTTTGGCTTAAAATATTCAGTATGTCATGGTGTCATATATTGGAGTAGCATGTCCTGAACCACATTAATATCAAGGATTTGCCAGAATTCTTCAAAGAGTGGAATCTCTGGCTTTGAAAACTGCTGCAACATTGAAAAGCTAATATCCATAGTCTTAGAAATTATTGTGTATACTAGAAAAGAACACTATTTTTATCTGAATGTAATTTTAATAACATACATTTTATTTTACATTTTAATTATACATAAATCAAAAAGCTACTTTTAGTGTCTTATACAACCACTACAACTTATAGGAAATGTCAAAGGAGGCACTAAAATGCCATTGTATAAATTTACATTTTAAATCAAACTCAGACTTACACCAAACAAATGTGAATGAAGAGTTAAATTTTTTAAGGAAAATTATTCCATCTGGATCAAGAGCTCTAGATGTACTTTATATTTCAAAATAAAGTATCAGACATTTATTCCAATGTTGTTGTAGCCTATAAAATACTCTTAACTGCACTAGTCACAGTTGAATGAGCAGAGAAATGTTTCTCCAAATCAAAGAATATTTTTAAAAATCCTGATTCATAGCATTTGCTGATTTCCATGGTGCAAATATTTTCACCATGTTTGATTTTATGCAACCAATGTGACCTCACTGAACACAGAAATGGGAAGATATATATAATTGCACGTTATTCTACAGCATTTTCACCAAACAGATACAGCAGCTATAAATAAGACCAAGAGTCTATTAACGGTGAAATAATTAAAACGTGATGGGTTTTGAGCATTTATTATACTAATTTTAAATCTAGTATATAAAAATAGTTTATATTACTTAATTTTTTATAAAAGTATGTTTAACAACTGGCTTACAAAATTCCTAAGAATGTAAGAATTAATTTTTGTGAACTTTACTCCAGCATATTATCAAATGAAATATGTTTGGTCATTATTTGTATTATAATTTTGAATTTGAGTGATAAGTAAGGGGAGGTGTGCTCATTATACTCACGCAGCAAAGAACCTTACTGAAAGAAAGGTCTAGGCTTTGCCCTCAGCAATTGGGAGAGCACCTCTAGGCCCCTTGCCTAGAACGTCCTGCCTCATAGGTATGTCTGTTTGCCTAGAGTTTTGAAGACTAAACAGTCTAATGCTATGGTTTATGGTGAGGGCCTTGAGCCACATAATCTCAGTTCTCACTTCTGGGGAATTGGAGACTAAAGGCATGAAGAGGAACAGAATATGTCTCCCCAAAATATATCAGTTTGGTATCAGGATTGTTTTGAGGTGAAGGCAATTAGCGCTCTGTATTTTCGTTTTTTGTTGAAAAGCAGACCATGAATTTCCATTTTAAAAAGTATCTCCTCTCATACTAGAAAAAGAACTACTTCAGAGACAACTCTTAGTACTGGACAAGATGCTTATCTGTGTAACAAACATACTAAACAGCCCTTATTTACCACACTTTCCTCTCCTTACTCCCTGCACTGCCCTCAAATCCTTGTCCTTACCTTATCCCTCTCCTGCAGAAGTGAAGCCCTTTCCTTTGCTTAGCCTAAGATAGTATATAAGCCCTCAATTCTAACTGCCTCCTTGAGTCACAATTCTTTGGGAACTTTCATGCATATATGTGTAACTAAATCTGCTTTGCCAGCTGAGCACAGTGGCTCATGCCTATAATCCCAACACTTTAGGAGGGCAAGGTGAGTGCATCACCTGAGGTCAGGGTAGGGATAGCATTAGGACAAATACCTAATGCACATGTCACTTAAAACATAGATGATGGGTGGATGGGTGCAGCAAACAACCCATAGCACATGTATACAACATGCACGCAGCATGTATAAAACATGCATACAACCTGCACATTACATACATAAGCATGCATAATACATATATAGAATGCATACAAAATGCACACTACATGCATGCAACATGCAGAAAACACACACCACACACATACTGCATGCATGTTTAATGCATGATATATGCCCACAGCATGCATACTACATGTGTGAACTATGCCCCAAAATGCACTACATGCACACATGCATACTAAATGCATACAATACGCCTACGACAGGCATGCTACATGCACACTACTGTATACAACATGCCTACAACATACTCATGACATATATACATGCATACAACATCCCTGCCACATGCAAAACATGCAAACCATATCCAAACAACATGTGTAGTACATGCATTCTAAATACATGCATGCCAGATGCACAGTACATGCAAACAACATGCACACATGTATACTCCATGTGAACAAAATACATACTACTTGTGTACAGCATGGCCACAACATACGAACAACATGAGGAAAAACAGCATGCCCACAACATAAAGACAAAATGGAAAAAACACGCACCATATGCCTACTACGTGAGTACTACATGCACAGATACAACATTCTTACAACATTCAATGTGTACCAAATGTGTACTACATACATGCTACATGTGTGTGACATGCCTGTGACATGCATACAACTTGCATACTTGTGCACTACATGCATACTACATGCACATACCATGTGCACAACATGCACACATTTGTACTACATTCTCTGCACCCTGCATGCATACTACATGCATGCCACATGCATACCACATGTGCACTACATGAATACAAAATGCATACCATGTGCAATAAGACATGCAAAGAGCATGAAACAATGCACCAAAAACATGCAAACAACATGTGAACAACATGCCTTAAACACATATAGTATGCAAACAATGCCAATAACATGCATACTAATTGCAAGCAATATGCCTGGAGCATGCAGAAAACACACAAATATGTTTAAAATGTGCAAAAAACATGTTTATGGCATGGAAAAAACTTGCAATGTGGAAACCACATGTGCAAAACATGCAAAGACCACATGGCAACATGGCTAAAACTCACAGACAGCAGGCCTAAAATATGCATGCTACATACAAATAACATGCAATGAACATGTTTAGCTACATAAGTTGTAGGGCCCAATGTAAAATAAAAATGAGGGAACCTTTGTTCTAAAGTTATTAAGAATCTCAGGATGGTGACAGTAGAGCATCAAACCAAGAGTGAAGTCCTTCCATGCACTGAGTTCATCTAAGTACAGGGCTCTGTATAACTACCAAAGTTGCACACCCATGAAGCCAGGCCTGTTTTGACCAGCAATCCTCTTCATATAATTATCTCCAACTAGTTTAAATACTCCTGGCAAACACAATGGCCTTGGGACAGCTAAAATTAATGGCCTCAGGGAACCCAGGACCTAATAAAATACTTGCCATAAGTCAATGACATGGCTTGCATCTTATGTTATTAAAGAAGTTGGAAAATCTACCATGCTAGTTTTTCTTTGCCAAGAAATAAAGATTATATCTAAGGACAGATACTTTCCCTTGAGAAATTACAATCTCCCATCTTTCCTTGCTGTGCTGCTAAGTCTTATTTCTTGGACTATTTTTCCATGTGTGCGTTAATCTAAAGGAATACGAATGAATCTTTTCAGGCTCCACAGTAGCTTACAAAAACTTCTTAAATATATTTTAGATTTTATTTTTGGCCATGTTACTTTAAATGAGGCAGCCAGGTTTTTGTTGTTGTAGTCGTTGTTTTTGCACATCTTGGATAAGAGCTGAATATTGTGGCCTTTCCAGTTAAAAGACAAAGTTGAAGCAGATTCTGGCTTCACAGTTTCTTTCACACCCTCTGTCTCTTTCATCTCCCATTTGGTCAGTGATTTCATTCTTTCTCTGTGACATAGTTTAAGAGATTAGAAACCCATTTTTATTCATCTGACAACTTTTTTTCAGAGAATTAGCATTATACCTACTTCCAAGAAAATGAGTTTCCTGGCAATGCTGTCATTGCTACCTTACTTGTATTTATAGAAACACTCAAATGTTAGTATCTTCCCTTCATACTTGGCCCAAAATTCAGATATCAGCTCCTATCAGGAGTGACAGTGATAGCAAACCCCTAGAATATGCCACAAACCCATTTACTCTCTGTGAACGTAAAAAAACATGACTAACCAATTGTGATGGTTTTGCACATTAACTCCAGGTGCAACTTTAAAATCCCTCTCAACACTGCCTCCCAGACTGCCACTCTCTGTTAATCAGTTGGCCTGTGAGTGGAAACCCCTTTACTGTCCCTGAGCCAGTGGAAGATGGCTGCAAGGAGGCATGGGTTCTAAAACATAAGAATGCATCTTCTACATAAATGAAAGTCAAGCACTTAAAAGTATTTTCATAGCTTTAGATGTTATCACTTGTATTTGAATAAATGTATTACCAATACATTTTTAAGTAGGACTAAGAAGATTACATCTTTTGTACTTTGAGATATTTTTAAGGAAGTTTCTATAAAATTTTTTACTGTTCTGCAAATATAGTACCAGATAATTGAAAATTACCATACAAGGATTGTATGACCATATTAGAGTATTTCTGTGAATATTGACACCTGAAAAATGTGAAAAACCCCTGAAAAATTTGACTAAAAGCCACTTTAAAGAAATCTAGGCAAAATAAGGGCCCTGATAATTAATATAGTTTTATCTATAATTTATTATCACTAAACCCAATATGAGGGGTTTGTGTGAGTTTTTTTTTTCACCTCCAAATTGAAATAAATTATTTATGGATAGGAAGAGTTCATTGAATCTGTGTTTGCTAACAATAGCAAAATTTTGATTCTCCAACTTGTTGGAAATGAGTTTATAACATCAGGAAGAACCCACACCAAGACAATGGATTGCTCACAATGGATGGATAGTTTACTTTCTGCAGAAAGGGTGCAACTCACCAGCAGTCTTGTCATGAGACCACACCTGAACAAAAGAGACAGGGACATTTATAACCTGATGCAATTGCCCTACTGCTGTGTCCAACTTCCATTGGCCAGAATGGGATCTCCTATTCTATGCTTGACCTGATTGGCTGAAAACTTGGAAATTTCCTGGATAGATAAAGGGGAAAGAAGACAAGAAGACAGGGAAGAAGCGGAAGCTAGTCAGGAGAAGGTCAGGAGGGCTTCCAAATAAGGAATGGCATGCACCAGAGTTTGGAGTTTGCCCAGCTCTGTTCAGTCATGCTGGAGTGAGTCAAGTTAGCTGATTTAAGACGTAGCTGATTTAGAAAATATATATGCATGGGTAAATGTTTATGCATAGCGGATAATGGCCATAGAGCAATAGATGTAACTCCTTATAATGTAGTCTAAGATAGAAACTTTGAAGAAGAACTTTCTCATCTTTCACAATTCCCTTCTCTTTTTATTTCATAATTCTTCTTCAAACTTATCTAATAGGTTCTTGCTTCATTGTTCAGCTTGGTCTTCCAACAGAAATAATTTCTCTGGATAGGGCAAAGGAGGAGTTGGAGATAGGTTAGCTAGGGTAGTATTTACAAGCCTTTGCACAAGTCCTCGAACACAGAGTATAACACAACATCCTGCAAGAAGCAGCATATCTAATACCACTACCAGGGAAGTAAGAACTGAAGCCAAAGTGTCCTTCCATTTGCCAAACAAGTTCTCTGGCCAGTTTGAAATGAGGTTATTTATTCCTGAATTTTTGGCTACTTCATTAGATAGGGCCATAAGTCCCTGTATGGCTCTCATGATACTTCCATCTAGAGCTGTGTTATTTGGAATGAAAATACAGCATTGGGTCTTAATCACTAAACAAACACCACCCTTCTCAGCTAACATCATGTCAAGAGCAATCCTGTTTTCCCATGCCATTTGGCTGGTAGACCTTAACTGTTCTGCAATTCCCTTAACAGCATCCTTTGTATAGTTAACACATCATTGTTGATTATAATAAATGAAATTTATCCAGTCTACATTTTTATTTATTGTCACCCATCAGAATAGTGTTGATTGAAAGCCAGCAGCTGTCTGACCTCTGGCTTTAAATTCATTTGGAACTCCTCTTCTGATCCCGATTTCATCTAAGTACACATGACAATCAAAGGACTCATATGGGGCTCCTCTTGTGTGTCATTGGTGGGGTTCCTCTATCTTTGGTTGATGAAATGCCAAGGTAAAAGGGATAGCCAACTAGATTAGAGTGCAAGTACCACTCCAGTTATTTGGCACAGTGTCCAGTAAGGGTCCCCTACAATACCACCATCTGTCTGCTTGGGGATGACTGTTGGAAGACTGATGCATTAACTCTCAGAGGTGCCTTACTTCACTGCCTCCTGTGAATTTCCAAGGAATATTGAGTTCTCCTTCTTCCGTGAGAGGCATGAAGCAAACCCTACCTTGGAAGATGGTGGTTTAATGGCCCTTGGGGGCTGACCTGCAGGGTGCTGGACTTCAGGACATACCAGAGAGAGACCTTGACACAGTTAATCATTCCAGGCGGTGGCATCTTGAAAGACTCATGTATTCCAGGTCTGTCTGGTGAGAGGACCACTTCAGTGGGAAGGGGACAATCTGGGCCTCTGGCCTACCATGCACACAAGTATAACAGTCACTTTTATTTAGCATGCAGATGGAATATTTAATCCATTCTAACCAGGCATTTGCATCTTGATACCCTATCTCAATAGGTAGGGTTTGTTTCAGATAATTTATCTGCACTACCGATAACTTTGTTTTATCATCAGGTGTGGGAATAATTTGAATAGTTGATGTTTGATCTAAGGCTGAAATGGCTGGGGTCGGAGAAGGGGAAGGAAGAAAAGGAAGAAGGCATATTTCAAACATACCTACATGATCTTTCCTGTTTACATTTTCCCCAATGCCATAAAGGTGATTTATAACAGGATTTCTACCTGTAATTACAGAAATAGTGATAGAAATGAGGATAGGGTTGCATTGGTAAATTTTGCAATCAGAGGAAGAGGTCCCTTTAGTGAAGTAGAGGCTAGATCTGAGATCAGTACAAATTCCTCCTGCAGAGGTCCAGCCTCCATATTGGGTCATCCCAGCCAATGTACGGCTGCCAGTCAGTAGGGACAAGGAATCGATGCCTGGGCTGTAGGCTGTCGCATCTATGAGGACTGGGAACTGCCAAATTGGTTAGGGGACCAAAGTGTAAGTATTTCTCTTAGGAAATTAACTTTCTTTGACTATGTAAGTTTCCACAAGGCAAGCACCAAAGGTTATAACTTTGAGGGGAATCTGATCCAGTTATATTAACGATAAAATTAGGAGTTGCAAAAGGAAAGAAAGAAAAATAGAAGTAGAAATACATCAAATTTTTCTTAATTTTAACTTGGTAGGGCTCAGTCCGGGAGCAATTGCCCAGGAACCTGAGGGAGCAGATACCTTCTTGACCCGAGTATGGGGGATCCATCCCTTCTCGGCAGTGCAGATGGCAGTCTTGGTGGTCAGCAGCACAGGATGGGGTCCTTCCCAAGCTGGCTCAAGCTTCCCTCCTTTCCATCCTTTAATGAAGATGTGATCATCAGGCTGATGTTGGTATACTGGAAATTCCAAGGTGGTGGCTGTGCTAAAAGACCTCTAGTTTTAAGAGAGGAGAGGGTGGAAAAGAGACCAAGTATGTAATTTCTAAGAAACTGATCTTTGGTTTCAAATGTAGGAACATCAGCTGAGGAATGTAATTAAGGTAGTTCATATAGCATCACATATGCAGATAAACCTGTGTCTTTCCGGGGAGCCATCCTGATCCTTAATAAGGCAACAGGAAGGCATTTGGTCCATAGTGACAGGGTTTCTAAAATTAACTTAGTTAAGTGATTTTTAAGTGTCTGATTCATTCTTTCTACTCTCATACTTGAGGAAGGATACCAAGGAATATGATATTTCCATTCTGTGTCTACTGTCTGGACCAATTTCTTAATGATAACTGTGGTAAAGTGCATTCCATTGTCTGAGTCAATGTTATTTATTAATCCAAATCTTGGTACAATATGCACAACTAAGGCCTTTACTACATTATTAGCAGTGGCTTTCAAGAAAGGAATAGCTTCTACCCAATGAGTGAGATAATCAACTATCACCAACTGGCCTACTCGTGGCATCTCAGTGTAATCCAAAACAAAACATGAGCTCAGAAAGTTCCTAGGGCTAATTGAATGTTGCAAATTATGGATTGACTCCTATGCACTATTTCATTTATGGCTCTAAGATCCTGTACTAATTGATAGGATCCATCAGGCCTTGACAGGCAAGATAGGGGTATTATATGGAGACATACAAAGCTCTAAAAGCCCATCTCTAAGGAGACCTTCAATAACAGGTTTCAATCCTATTCGATCTTCTAGGGGGATTGGGTACTGCTTTCTCCTAGCCACTTCCCCAGGAATCTTTAAGTGAATTTGTATCAGGGGAATCTGGAGCCTCCCTCAATTTCCTTCTCTTGATCACACATCAGGGTGAATTTTCTTTTCATCTACAGAGGTCAACAAATATAGAGAGGGAAAGAATCCCCTTGGCATTACCTGTAGTCTGAGGCCTAACTTCAGGATCAAGTCTCTTCTGAATAAGTTTGTACCTATTTCAGGGATTAGAAAAATTGAATATTAGTAATTTAATCTTTATATCTTACCTCTGCGTTTTCTAAAATCTTGGCCGTGAATCCTTCCCCCCTTTATCCCAAATACTAATAATTCTTTGGAAGAGCAATTTAAGGGGTCTGAAGAGAAGCAAAAGGAAGAATGGGTCACTCCAGAATCTATAAGACGTTATTTGTTCATGGTTTGGTCCCACCGCCAAATTTATCAAGGACTCTTGGTGGGATTCAAGACAGAAAAGAAAGAGCCCTAGACCCCCCTATTCTTCCTCCCCAAAAGTCAGCATGAGTGGAAGAACTTCCTCTGTGGCGTCTATTTCAGGGCATTCTCTCTTAAAATAGCCCATTTCCCCACATTTGTAACATCTATCCTCTCCACTTTCTCTTCCTATTCCAGGACCCTTCTGCTTTTGCTTATCCTCATCTGCTCTACATTTCCACTTTTACAACACATACTATGATCCTCCCATGTCCCTCGCTTTTTTTTTTTTTTTTTTTTAGACTGAGTCTCACTCTGTTGCCCAGGCTGGAGTGCAATGGCACAATCTCGGCTCACCGCAATCTCCACCTCCTGAGTTCAAGTGATTCTTCTGCCTCAGCCTCCCGAACAGCTAGGACTACAGGCAAGTACCACCACACCTGGCTAATTTTTGTATTTTTAGTAGAAACGGGGTTTCACCATATTGGCCAGGCTGGTCTCAAACTCCTGACCTCGTGATCTGCCTTGGCCTCCCAAAGTGCTGGGATTACAGGCGTGAGCCACCGCGCCTGGCCCCATGTCCCATTTTGATCTCACCCTCTCCCTCTCTGTGTATCACATTTCAGGACGCCGGTCAGAATTTGGTCCTTGGCATAGTCTGCCCAGGTGAGTTCTACCAGAAAATCTTTGCTTTTTGCTTTTGTCTCTCTTCATCTCTTCTCACATATACTTTCTGTGCTTACTCTAAAGTTCTTCCAAGACTGACCAGTTCTTTAATCTCTCTATCTTCTGCAGCTTCCTAGCAATGTCAGGCCAACTATTTGTAACAAAATGTAATTTGAATATACCTTGCCCTAGAGGGCTATCTGGGTATAAGTCAGCATGCTTCCTCATTTGCTCTCTCAATCTGTCTAAAAATTGCATAGGTCCTTCATCTTTCTCCTGCTGTACATCGAAGGCCTTAGTAAGGATTTGAGGTCTGGATGCTGACTCTTTAATCCCTCTTATAACTAGCTCATGCAAGTCCTTCTGTTCTCTCTGCGGGCAGCATTATTGTTATCCCAGTGGGGGTCCTGAGCAGGGAACTTGGGGTCTGCCTGCAGCAGGCTTTCTTGGTCAGCAGGATGATCACATTCCCAAGCTGCCATAGCAGCCCTGTGTATCATGTTTTGTTCCTCTTTCGAGAAGAGAATACCTAAGATGGACATTAACTCAGTCCAGGTATATAGTTGAGGACCTAAAAGCTGACCAATTTGTCCACTCCTTCCAGACCATCCAGCAGGGAGAGGCAGGACTTCCGTCTGTGGCCACGTGGTGGGTGCATTAGGAGTTAGAAATGGGGGAAGATGATTTAAAAGGTCTCATTGGTTGCTTTCTCTTTCTAACTTCTTGGCCACATCTATTTATTGTTTTAAGTCCTTCAAGGGGTACAGAGAAACAGGCCCTGGTTGCCAGCATAGGGCATACTCTATTTCCTCTGAAGACACCAAACCCTTGTTGTTAACATACACTACTAAGAGTTGGCAGACCCAGTCTTCATCTGAGCCAAATTTTGGCCAGAAAAGAGCAGGGTTTAAGATTGGCTCCTGGGTCCAAATAAAGCAACAGTATTTGATCATCAGTTGCTTTTTCTTATGTTTGGTCCTTTCATTCTCTTTCCAGTACTTCAGCTTGAGTCCTAATAGACTGTCAGGAGGGATTAGATCACTCTCATCTCACCTGTTTCCTGCCTTACTTCCTGTCCCAGGCTTACTAGAAGTATTTCTCATACAGGGTGCTAAGTAGACTTAATACTCCACCCCACCCCAAACCAGAGAAAAAAAATCTCTCAGCAGACTCAATACCCCAGATCTCCTGGACCACGGATGTCTCATCTGTCTGTTTCCCAGAAGGCCCAATCCCCCAGATCCTCTAGATCCAATATGTCTCGCCTATCCTGTCCTCAATGACTTGGTAAGGCTCAATTTCTTACATCAGAAATATCTTGCCTGTATCCTTTTCCCCAGGAGATAACCTTTCTCCCTTCCATTTTCCCTCCTGAAGGTTATATACACTCATGCCACATTTACTCCATCTTAACTGTAACTATTCACTCACACACACATTCCCTTCAAGAGCTGACCACCAACGAAGTACTCTGCCACCCTCTTACAGTTTTTCCTACCTTGGCTCATGCACAAGGTCTCCCAGTCACTGCGGTCTTGCAAGTCTCTCCTTCTCCCCTGCGTTGCTGAGAATCCAAATCTATTCCTCGTACCAGCTAAGTCCTGGCTCTGTCCACTGGGGCTAGTGCAATAGGGTGGCAGAGCACCTCCGCAGAAGAGAGGACCAAGGACTGCCCCAGAGGGAAAATAGAATCCCCGTACGGGCCACCAAGTTGTTGGAAATAAGTATAACTTCAGGAAAAATCCACACTGGCTAAAAACTTGGAAATTTCCTGAATAAAGGAGAAAAAAAGGTAAGGAAGAAGAGGAAGCTAGTCAGGAGAAAGTCAGGAGGGTCACTAGGGTTTGGAGCTTGCCCAGTTCTGTACAGACATGCCAGTGCGAGTCAAGGCAGCTGATTTCGGTAACGTATATACATGGGTATATGTTTATGCTAATAGCGGATAATGGCCATAGAGCAAGAAATTGTAACTCCTTATAATGCAGTCTAAGATATAAACTTTGAAGAACTATCCCATCTCTCACAAACCACTCGAACCAGTTGCTGAATGAATTATTTTCCTTTACATGGTTTCTGGTCAAGATATGTACAGAGAATTGGGCCTTTCACTGCCAATCATTCCTAGACTGGGTTCCAGTTTTCTAAACTGTGAACAAACCTCAGAGGGCGGTTGTGAAGATGAAAAGAGCTAAGTCAAGAGCTTTGAAGAGTGCCACAACAAGGTAGGCTCAACATGTTAGCTAGGATAAAATATTGTGGTGATGATGGTGAAGATTTCTCTCTCTTTTTTTCCTTACCAATTTTCTCACTGCTGCTATTTCTTGACATTGTAGTGAAATGGAATGACTACCACCAAGCGACTATTAAATATCTGCTTTTCAGTTCCTGACTACTGACTGATCTATTGATTCACTCTGAATGAGAATGTGGTTATCAGCCTAACCTGCATTTACTCTGGATAACTACAGTTTATTTTACTCACGAATGCCTCATTGCAGTTGTAGGATTGAGACTATAAACCTTCTCAATTCCTGGTGCCAGAGAATGTGTAAGGAATTCTGGCCAATGAGTCACCCAGCTCCTCTGTTGTTTCTAATTTGGCTGCCAGGATTAAACTGCTTCTCAAAGAAACTTTAATGACTTTTCTTTCCAAAATGTTAACCTTCATCATCTCATGGCTTAAGTGTTCAATGATTACTTCATAAACAAGTTTTCATAGTTCCCCATGGTTACAAATACTAGCAAAGTTATTCAGCTATTTTATGTTTATCCCCTTTCTCAGTCTGCCTAACATTTTTAAACAACTTTTGTGAAGCTGAGCGTATGGTGAAAATGAACTAGCAAAATACTAGGAAGCTGTAATAAAGACATATTTTTCCAAAGATAGCCTTTTTCTAGGATTTTCAAGGGAATCTGTTTTTTTTTTTTTTCCTTTAAAGTTGCAAGTCTGAAGATGACTCTCTTTTGCTCAATTTGTACTAAATCACTACAAATCGATTTCATCCTACTGAGGAATTGGGAATCAGATGGTTGGTCTTCAAAAAATTAAGCAGAAAGACCTAATTTTATCACTTTTGAGAAGTGAATAGGAAAGAAATATCAGCATTATATCATCCATGGAAAATTAGCCTCAGCTAATGATGAGAGAGGTGTTCAGAAAAATACAGTAAGAGTTCATTTTTAAAAAGTAATGTTGTCATGTGTTTACCTTTTATTTTTCCATATTTTAATATGATTTTATTTATTATAGTATGAAATGTGATTTAATGTTATTTAAAAGACTATTTTGTATAGAGGCAGAAGGATTGCTTGATTCCAGTAGTTTGAGACCAGCCTGGGCAACATGGTAAGATCCTGTCTCTACAAAAAATACAAATCAACCAGGACCAAGCTCTGTAGCTCACACCTGTAATCTCAGCACTATGGGAGGCTGAGGTGGGAGGATTACTTGAGTTCAGGAGTTTGAGACCAGCCTGAGCAACATAGTGAGACCTCATCTCTACAAAAAATAAAATTAGCTGGATGTGGTGGCATAATCCCAGCTACTTGGGAGACTGAGGTGGGAGGATGGCTTGGGCCCAGGAATTTGATGCCACTGTGAGCTATGATCATGCCACTGCACTCCAGTCTAGACAACACAGCAAGACCCTGTCTCTAATAAACAAAACAACAATAGTAAAACAACATAAATCTTATTTAATGTAAAAAATATTGATATTGTATATTCCTGTAGCCAAGATCTATAAGGATCGCATCCAGAGGTGATATTCATACTTCCATGTTTAATGACTTTTGACATGGGCACTGATTAACACTGACCAATCAAAAAAGAGCCCTGCCTTGGTTCTGGAGCTAGCTTCTGAGAGCCTCCAGCCAGGTTGGGCATTAACCCTTTATTAGAGAGTTAGAAGAGAAGGTCCCAAGGAAGGAGACAGGCTAAGGCAGTATAGGATTATTTTTCATCAATATTTTACATAAGTATTTCAATATTTTAACAAGCATTTTGCAAAACACACTGATAACTATCAGCTATAGTTACAACTTACATGCTAACTCTGATCATATGTCTGAGGCAGGTGGATCACCTGAGGTCAGGAGTTTGAGACCAGCCTGGCCAACATGGTGACACTCCATCTTTACTAAAAAAAACAAAAATTAGTTGGATGTGGTGGCGGGCGCCTATACTCCCAGCTACTAGGGAGGCTGAGGCAGGAGAATCACCTAAACCCAAAAGATGGAGGTTGCAGGGAGCTGAGATCGCACCATTGCGATCTGGGCAACAAGAGTGATACTCTCTGTCTCAAAAAAAAAAAAAAATTATTTTTTCAATGTTAATGAAAAATGTGGAAACACTTAAGGCCTTCTGATTCCACCTAAAACCCGGTAACTTCTTATGTCCCACCCTGACTCTTCCTACTTAGAATACTTCCCTCCCTCCCAGCTACCAACTTCTCTCATTTCTCAGTCTCTCCAGACCTTCTTACCTTTCTCTTGTTACAAGCTGAATTCTCTCCAGTACTCCATCCAGACACATCCTCCTGCTCTGCTTCCATCCCCAAGGTATCAATACAAGTTCTCCTTAAAAAAAGCACGATCATACTTTTTTAAATATAGCTAAAATTGATTTTTAAATATTTAATTTGGAACTTTTGCATCTGTGTGCATATGGGATTTTGGTCTTGAGTTTTGTTTCCATGTAATATCTTTGATTTTCTTAATAGTATAATTCTGGACTTAGAGAAGAATTGAAAAGTGAACCTTCCTCTTCTATTTTCTGATAGATTTTATACAGTGTTGTTATTATTTCTTCCACAAATTTTGATGGAATTTACTAGTGACAGCCTCTGCTCCTGGAATTTTCTTTATGGGAATGTTTCAAATTATAAATTCAATTTATTCTATTCAATTTATTCCAGTCTGTCCTCATACACTTTGTTCTTATTTTTATTATTTATTTCTATCTACTAATTTTGGGCTTAATTTGCTTATGGGTTTGGCTGAAAAGTTCTTAGGGCAGGATAGCAGAAACAGTGTGAGTCTTCATTTTGAGTGATTTATTGAGGTAAGGATCAGTGCAGACCAGACGAGGATCTGAATGAGGAAGGAAATGTTATGTGAATCCCAAGACATTCTGAGATTATAATTGAATAACTAATGTTTATTCCAGAAGCAAAGTGGGTTTAACATTAGAAATCATTGAGCTAATTTGTCAAAGATGAAGAAAACACATTTGAAAATTTAACACCCATTTGAGAAGAATTTTTAAGTAAATTAGAAATAGAAAGGAACTTCTTCAATGCAAAAAAGTGTGCCTGTATAAAAACAACTATTGCCATCATAGCAAATGATTAATGATTGATTATTTTTTTCTTCAGGTTAGGCACAAATCATGGATGCTCTCTCTCACGACTTCTATTTAACATTGTCCTATTCAATGCAATACGGTAACAAAAAGATAAAGCATGAATATGCAATGGAAAGGATGAAGTAAAAGTGACTTTATTAGCAGATTATATGGTCTTGTATGTAGAAAATCCTTAAGAACCTTTGAAAAAGTTACTAGAAATAATAAGCAAATTTAGCAAGATCACAGAACCAATTTTAAATAAAATATTATTTCTAACTACTAGCAACAAAAACATAGGAAAATTTATTAAGAAAGCAACAGTTTCAATGACATAAACAAACATGAACTACTTAGTGATAACTTAATACAATACAGTCATTCTGAGGCTAACAATGTTTTGGCCAAAAACAAGTGGCTTATGCAATGGTGGTCCCTACTATTATAATGGAGCTGAAAAATTCCTATTGCCCAGTGACCTTGTAGTACAATTACAGTTGACCTTTGAATAAGAGAGTTAGGGCTGTCAACCCTTGAATAGTTGAAAATTCTCATATAACTTTTGACTCTCCCAAAACTTAACTAATAGCCCACTGCTGACCAGAAACCTTACTGATGAACATATATTTATTGTATGTTATATGTATTATATACTGTATTCTTACAATAAAACTAGAGAAAATAACATTTTGTTATCAAGGAAATCCTAAGGAAGAGAAAATACATTTATAATACTGTACTGTATTTATTGATACCATAAATTTACATCATCTGTTTACAAGATGAATCGTCTTTCTGAATTGACTATTGCAGCTGCAGACCTCACTCTATGGTACATATGAAGCAATTCAACTTTTTCTTGTAATGTCATAACTTTTCTCTGTTTCTTAGGAACACTTTCCGCATCACTAGTGGCACTTTGTATGGGTCCCATGGTGTTAGTCAAAGTTTATGGTATTGCATTAAATATCATGAAAGACATGAGAACTTTGAGAGCTCGCTTTTTACTGCAATATGTAATTTACTGGAAAGGCAAACTGCAGAAATGATTAGCATCACAGACTTTTAAGAGGATACTTGCAACACTTGAGCTTACTGCAATAGCAACAGGAGATAGCTAGAAAGTTATTACAATAGTACAGTATGTGCTATATTTAATGTTACACTGTTATGATTTAATATGGCATCTTTGCATATTTTATAGTTCTCTCAACTGCAAATGGCGCCAAATACAGTCTGTGTTTGTGTACATAAGTTTTGATAAATTTTAACATTTATAATAGATTTGTATGTATTCTATGGTAGTAAGTGACAAAATAGATTAACATCTACATATATTTTATGTACTTATGA
Organism: Cheracebus regulus; assembly: GCA_963574635.1. NCBI lineage: Eukaryota > Metazoa > Chordata > Mammalia > Primates > Pitheciidae > Cheracebus > Cheracebus regulus. The sequence continues at coordinate 37,536 of CAUYQU010078241.1, read as the reverse complement.
CATACCTTTAAATTTTTTTTTTTCTCAAGAGAAGAGTCTTGTCCTGTCACCCAGTCTGGAGTGCAGTGGCATGATCTCGGCTCACTGCAACCTCTGCCTCCTGGGTTCAAGTGATTCTCCTGCCTCAGCCTCCAGAGTAGCTGAGATTATAGGATCCCACCACCGCGCCAAGCTAATTTTTGCATTTTTAGTAGATACAGGGTTTCACCATGTTGGACAGGCTGGTCTCAAACTCCTGGCCTCGTGATGTGCCCGCCTTGGCCTCCTAAAGTGCTGGGATTACAGGCGTGAGCCACCATGTCCATCCTTTAAATTTTTTTGATATTTCTAGTCTATGTGATTTATCTGTGAGTTTTTTCAAATTGTTACAAATCTCTAAAACATTTTAAAATATACTTATTGAAAAACATTCACATATAAGTGGACCCACAGAGTTCAAACTTGTGTTGTTGAAGGGTCAACTATATTTTAAAAATAAATTTAGTATAGCGTAAGTGTACCACGTTTAAAGTCTACAGTAGTTACTCTAATGTTCTAGGTCTTGACCTTTTCTCACCACTCACTGACTCACCCAAACCAACACTTTCAGTCCTGCAAGCTCTATTCATGGTAAGTGCCCTATGCAGGTGTTCCATTTTTTAATCTTTTATATTGTATTTTTACTGTACCTTTTCTATGTTTAGACATGTTTTTACGTTTAGATACACAAATGCTACCATGTTACAATGGCCTACAGTATTCAGTACAGTAACATACTGTACAGGTTTATAACCTACAGCCAATAAACTATACCATATAACCTAAGTGTGTATTGGGCTACATCCTTTAGGTTTGTGTAAGTACACTCTATGACATTCACACAGCAACAAAATTTCCTAACAATGCATTTCTCAGAATATATCCCTGTTTTTAAGTAAAGCATGATTGTTAATTCCAGATCTAACAAACAACCTCTGCCCCCATGAAAAACGAAAAACCAGAAAACATCACTGAGAGACATTAAGGACCTAAATAAAGGGAGACATACATCATTCTCATGGATTGGTAAATTCAATATTGCTAAGATGTTAGTTCTTCACAAATTGACCAGAGGTTCAATATAATTCCAATTAAACGACTAGAAGGCTTTCTATTTTTGGGAGGGAGAGTAGGATTTGATGAACTCATTGTGAAATTTATATATAAATATAAATAACCTAGAAAAAGCAAACAATTTTGAAAAAATAAAGTTGTAGGAATTCTACTATCTGAAGTTAAGACAGCATAGAGCAACAGTTATTAAAATACAATGTGATATTAGCTTAATGATAAACTTATAGATCAATGTAACAAAATAATAAAGGTTCAGAAATAGACCTACACATATATCGTTCACTGATCTTTGACAAAAGGGCCAAAAGTAATTTAATGGAAAAGGATAGTCTTTTCACGAAATTATGCTAGGAGAACTTGATATCCATATGGAACAAAAATGGAGCGCAATCCTTACTTTATACCATAATAAAAAATAATTTCAAATAAATCATAGACTTCAAAATAAAGCTAAAACTATCAAAGTCTAGAGGAAAACTAAGGAGAATATTTTTGTGAACTTGTGCTCTGCAAAGATTTTTTTTGAACATAAAAAACATGAATCCTAAAAGGAAAAAAATTGATATATTAGACTCTATAAACATTAGGAACTGCTGCTGTTTGTAAGACTCCATTTAAAAAGGGTAAAAGACTAGTTACAGATTGGAGAAAAACATTTCACTTCATAGATTGTCCAAGTACTCCTTTGTGAAATATATAAAGAAGTTATAATAATCACACAAGCAATTTAATTAAGAGTTAGAAAAAGTGTTCAAATACACTCTTTACAAAATAAGACTGGTGAATGACCAGTAAGCACATCAAAATGTACTGAACATTCTGGAATTATCAGAAAATGCAAATTAAAAACACAGTGAGATACCACAATACACTCATGAGAAGGGTTAAAATTAGAAAGTGTTTTTATTGAGCGTGGCAGGGATATAGAGCACATGTAATTCTCATACATTACTGATAAGAAAGTGAAATGGGACACTTTGAAAAATAGTTTGACAGTTTCTTAAGAAGTTAAATATGACCCAGCAACTCTACTCCTAGGTATTTACCTAACAGACATGAAAATATGTATTCACAGAAAGATTGGACACAAATAATCATAGCAGCTTTGTAATAGACCCAAGTTAAAATCAATCCAGAGGTGTATCAATAGATTAGTGGGTAAAAAATTTGTGGCATATTCATACAATTCAATACCACTCAACAATTAATAAAATAATGAAATACTAAAATACTGATAAATAAAACAATGTGGATGAATGCCAAACATATTAGTCTGAATAAAAGGAGATAAACACCCAAAGTACATACTTTATTATTCAATTTGTATAAAATTATAACAATGACAAAACTAGTCTATAATGATTAAAAAATAAATCAGTGATTGCCTAGGACAAGGGAGTGGGAAGTAGAAACTCACTGGAAAGGGACCCAAGAACATTTTGGGGGTGGTGAAATGTTTTATATCTTGATTGTGGCAGGGGTAACACAAATGTGTCCATTTTTCTTTGAACTGTATTCTTAAAATGACTGCATTTTATAATCTGTAACTTATATCTCAATAAACTGAATTTTAAAAACTATCATTTGACTGAACCATGAAAAATTACAGATATTCAGCCAATTTTGACCTATAAAAACATTACAGATTGTTTAATCTAACATTTTATGAATGAATGATATATTGTCTGTAATTAATTTAAATTGAATTTTGAAAGTTTACCATGAGTAATATTTATATCATAATATGGAGACTTTAAAAAATGGTAAATATATGCACCTCATCCCCCCAATATTGCTCCTTTATGAATCATTGCGCCACTAGTTTTGACAGATAACTAGAGTAAGTAAAAAAAATATCATTGTATGCTATTTTTATTGTACGTTTTAGAATATTTTGTATTCGATTACATTAAATCAACTCTAACAAAGAGTGGTGTAATTCTACCTACCACAGGTTTCACTCAATAAACATCCTCAGAAATATTTTGGAAGACAGTTTTAAAATATGATAATAGTTTTACAAGCCAAAAATACATTTTTTTCTTCTTAATGAGAAGCTAAAAATAGTAATTTCTTAGGATGAAGACAATCTTTAGAAAACTTTAACAAGAGTGAAAAAAAGCATTTAAAAATCAAATTCAAGATATTCTCCTTATCATTAAATGAAACACTATCACTTGCCTAATTGGAAATCTTATTTTTGAAAAATAATCCACAAGTTTCCAGATATAATTAGTCAATTCAAAATATCAGCATAAAATGCTTATATCTCATATTGTTTTTTTCAGTATGTGTTCAAGTTTCTGTTTCAGAATGATTAAGAAATTGACTGTGGTCAAGGAGTCCTTCTCGGAAAAAGCACCTATCTAATCCTTATTATTCAAAAAATAGAATAAGGATTAAAGAGCAGTAAACTGTGACACATGGAGGAGAAAGGACAACATAGTCAACCTTCATTCTTTCTCATTTTTTTCTAAATATGCTCTCGATGACATCCAAATGGTTAGGTTAATTGTGAACAAACAGTTGCTTTCTAAAGAGCAAGCCAGGTTGTTTGGTAAGTACTGATGCATACAGACACTAGAAGCATTTTGGGTAAAACTGGTCCTTTTGTGGGATTGTGAAATAAAATACAATATGGCCAGTTAAAATTGAATTTCAGATACATTTTTTTAGTATAGTATATATTCCACACAATATTTATTATTCTAAAAATTACTTGTTTATCTAGAAACCAAAATTAACTGGATATCCTATAGTTTCATTAGCTAAATCTGCAAATGGTATCTCTTGGTCTTGTAGTGATTAATATAATTTAGTGAAATAATAGCCCATATCTATTAGATATCATAAAATTTGCTTAACATATTCCAAACTTGAAAGAAGACTAGCTAGTGAGAGTCCTTTCTTGTCTCTCGGTTAAATTGTCAATGTTGTTTTCTAGGCAATTAATGTTACTCAAATATTGTATGGTTGAAAAGTAAGTAATTAAGTTATAAAACTCATTTGTATATGGATAAATTTCCAACACCCCCTTACTTCGGTAAAGACAGTAATGCTGCTGGTTGTATACAGTCCAGCTTCCAGAGAGGAAATAATGGCTTCTCTGAGAAAGGTTGACAGGAACTACCTTTTCAAAATTCCCCATGCTTTTGCCTCTGTGCCCTGTGTATATACACACACATACGCACATTTCCTTTCTGGGTTTTTTTTTTCCTGTTTATTTCTATTACAATAGAGTTTCATGTTGTTTTTACCTGAGAGAAGAAAGCAGAAGGTAGTACCCAGGCATGAAGATTTGGTGTTTACTTGAACCATTTCATTAATGTTTTCAATTTGTTGAGTGGTTTCCATGTTTCCCAAAGGTTTTCACCCTGTAAAAGCTGATGGATGGGCTGACAGAGCCTTCCTGGCTTGGGCTGGGGTAATGTGAGCTCAGTGCCTGGAAACAATAAAACAGCAATTTTCTGAGAGATTTACCTGCAGAAGAGCCAGGAATGTAAAAGCCTTTTCAGTTTCCCACCCTAAGTCTCTTCTTTTCTCTCAGTCCCAGGAGGGGTTTGAGAGGGCTGTATCCTGTCAGGTTAATTGAGGGTGACATTAAATGTAATCTCAGCGGCTGCTGCTGTAATGGCTCAAAGGGAAAGACCAGTGGAGCAAGTGGAGGCTTCATGATGGGAACAACAGAAGCAAAGGTTGCAGGGATTGGGAAATGTCAGGTCTTTTCTCTTAAATGCTTGATGGTGGCATCCAGTTGACATTTGACAAGCGATGTTTCTGGCTCTGGTAGGGGCTATGAACCAAGTAAAGACTTCTCCTGAGTTTGGCCCATCAGAGCTTGGCCAGACTGTCTAAAATTCATGTTGGATGTAGTCCACAACACTGCATTCTCAGAGGGCTGCACCTTGAAACTGGTCTTTTTATGTCACAGAGCAGGAAAGGCTGTGTGTGCCGGATTCAGTGCCCGAAAGAGAGCTTCGGGGGTAAGGAAGTGGGGACTAAAGTGATGTGAGTGGGCGCCAGCAGGACCTTAGTTCTCCCCCTCAGGGTTATAACAGTGATCAATTAACCTTAACCCTGAAGAAGCCCAGATTCAGGGTGTCCCCATTCAAATTCATGGCCCATCAGGTATTTCTGATTTAAAAGGCTAGGACCATGACAATTCTGTCTATTGTTGCCATTTATTTGGTAATCTAATAATCACGTAACAATTCACATCCAGGTTCACCCAGTAACCCATAACTCTTCCAAGTGTTAAATTACAATAAACTTAAAATAAGCTCTCTGGATGGCCCAAGAAAATTATGTTGGAAAAAATCTCATTTAATGGACTTTTTGGCTCTCACAAGGAAATGACCTATTTTTTCAAGAGTTTAGAAAGCTAATGTGAGGCTAACTTATAAGATGTGATGTGATAGAGAAATTGGCTGTGTCTTATTGCTCTACAGAGGAGAGGACATCACTAAGGAGGGAAAGAAGGTCATTAGTTTGGGAGTACTGAGCTCCAATTACATCAGAGGAAGGTTAGGAGCCTTTGATAAGCTCACACTCAAGTTACCAGAGTAGAGATGGGATGAGAGGGAGGAATTCAGCCAGACCTGGAGGAGAGACTTGGGTGTTCCTGGAACTGGAGGAAACAGATGTTTGTACCCAGTGCTTTTTAAGTCACAGGTTCTCACTGGTGGACACTTACATTTGTTCAATTCCACATGATGCCTCAGGAGGTCATAGGACATGGAAGTGGTGGCACATGGATGTCAGGAAAAGGAGCTCAAAGTGCTACAGCCTTGAAAACTTCAGCAGGTCAGTGGTCAAGCCATGTGGTGATGGAAGCAGCTGACACCACATGCAGCAAGACTATGAATATGGCACACACCTATCTTAGAATGGAAGTATGGGCCAGAGAGGAAGACATTTCTTGACCCCAGTTGGCACACTATTCGATCCTTCATACTGGACCTGCACCTCTGGCCTTGGCCTAATTATTGGCTTCAAAGGAGCAAAATGTTGGACACCATCAACCTTGCCTTGTTGGAAACAGTAATGAGAAGCCCATCTGGAGCCATCTTTCCAGCTGAAGCTAGAAGTCAGAGGACAGGCTGGCTACCAGGCAGAGGCAGAGTGGATTTCAGAGGTCTGGCTGGGTGTCCGGAGCTGTGAAAAGCTCATCAACACTGGCCAAGTGTCATGAGGTCTTTCCAGGAGAAGCTCTGATTATTCTGGCTCAATCTCCCATCTTTGTCTAACCTTCTTCCAGGCATCATCTCCAGGCCTCTGCCGGCAGTGGTGCTTTCTGGACTGATTGCTCCCATTAAATGACTTCCAGATGGTGATTTTCTGTTTCAAGGATGAGTGAACATTTCCATAAGTTGCATCTCATTTTACTAATATCACTAATTTATTTGCTTTCTTGCATCCAATCAATCCATCATTCCACTTTATCTGTGGATTTCATTAATAAGCCATTGACTGCCTCTTCTAGATCATTACTGAAGATGTCAAATTCTGACCAGACCTAATACCAATTCCCATGACTCATTGCTGGCTGCCCCAGCAGCTCCTAGAGGAGGCATTCATCAGTCTCATACTTGTGACTGCATTATCTCAAGCCAATTTTAACCCATTTTGCAAGAAACACTTCTTAGGTTGTTGCAAAACTTAATGTTTTCCCAAAGAACTAATTTTCATAGGACCAGAACAGATGGCCACATGATACAGCACAATATACCTAGCCATGAAATTCCAGCCTCCACTAACCAGAGCATAGGCTCATCCATTCTTTCCCTTTTGTCTACGGAAGAACAAAAGAAGAATTATACCCCTCTGCTATAATCCACTATGCTTTTTATGCCTTAAAGAAGAATTACACCCCTCTGCTATAATCTACTATGCTTTTTATGCCTTAAAGAAGAATTACATCCCTCTGCTATAATCCACTATGCTTTTTATGCCTTTCCAGCACGACATTTTTCTATTGATTTGCCTTTTCTATTTGACAGAAGCTTTTGCTTACAGTCTATCTTCTTGATTACTCTCAGGGTACGTTATACAAATCAGCAGGTTACTGAATGGCTGGGAAGCTTACACAGGTGGCTTAAATTTAAATTTAGAGTAGATAATGTTCTCAGTGGCTTAGAGAACAGTGTTTCCTGGGTTTTCCTGACTTTACTTACTCCTGGTACAAATCAGGTTCTAATTATGTGAGCTGAATCAAAGAAAATGATCTTGGATCAGCTTAATTTTTTAATTTTAATTTTTAGCCCTAGGTGCTTGGTACACAAAGTATCAAGTTTTGGGCACAGCTCAACACTGATATTTTCTTCTTGATGCTGAAATTTCCTTCCGAAATTTAAAAAAAAGCACTTTTCTTCCCTCTATTAAAATAATTTTTTCTTTTGTGAAAGGAGAATAAAAATTGTATGTCTACTATTATTTAACTTGTAGAAAACTGAAAAGAAAACTAAAAAAATTGAAATGTTTGGTTTGTTGGAATGGTAAAATTGAAAATACATTTTTTAATTATACCCTTTTTTGATATAATTAATGTAATCTGTAGTATATTCTTATATAGTCAGATTATAAGTGTTATTTTCAAAGCTATTAAGAGAAGAGGTGTTTAAAATCTTTGGAGGAAAGAATTTCTTTCTGCTTGAGTCCAAATTAAAATGGATCTCCCAATAGCTGAGTGAAGTGGGACTTTTTGAGCAACACCATTAATCCTTTTTCCCCAGGCAAAAGGATCTCAGATGTCCGTTTCATCAGTTCATGCTACAGAACATGTGGGTTATGGCGTATAACCCAAAACTATTCAGGAAGGTGAGATGCCACTGGATCTTTGCATGCACTTTTAAGTTTTAGTGATGGTTATTTGACTTTGTATTGTAATATGGTGTAGCATAGCATAGCACTACAGAAGAAATATATACCATAATAATTAGAACGTAAACTTTGCAAACAACAGAGCTTCAAATCCTTGTCATATTACATATTAACTGTATGATCATGAGAATATCATTTAATCTCTCTAAGCTCCAGTTTTACCCTCTAAAAATGTGATAATACTTAACAATTATTGTGAAGATTAAGTCAATCAGGGTTCTCCAGAGAAATAGGAGCAACAGAGTGTGTGTGAGTGTGTGTGTGTGTGAGAGAGAGAGAGACAGAGAGAGAGAGAGATTGGAGAGAGACAGAAATATATACAGGGGATGCAGATTTTAAGGAATTGGCTCACATGATCGTGGGGGCTGGCAAATCCATATCTTCAGGGTAGACTAGCAGACTGGAGACTTGGAATTGCTGCAACTGGAGTCTCAAGGTAGTCTGCTGGCAGAATTCCTTCTTTCTTGGGAGAAGATCAGTCTTTATTCTCTTCAGGCCTCCAATTGATTGGATGGGGCCCACCTATATCATGGAGGGTAAATTGATTTACTCGAAGTCCACTGATTTAAATACGACTAACATTTACCTGTCACAGAAACATCCAGAAACTGCTTAACCTACTATCTGGGCACCATGGTGCAGCTAGGTAGCCAGGTTGACATAAGTTTGCCATCACAGTGAAGTCAGGTTTGTAAGGCAGGAGAGGCTGACAGTAGTAAACATTCAATAAAATCATCTCATGATTTTATGTATCTCAGGGGCACAGGAATGAGGATGAAATTGCTGGTTTTTAGAGAATTTCTTTGCTGAAATTTCGTGATTTAAATTGGCAGGAATATAGCTAAGAAATGGCAGTGTGATTGGCAATTCACTGCTCAAGACTAGGGTTGTAAGTGATCCCGCAGATTGGCTATTCCACTTCATAAAGAAAAAAGAGGATCCTGAAAGGATGGTGATGTTAGAAACCCTCACACCACTGCTGTGAAACAGAGGAGAAGATACTCAGGATGATTCATAAGTGATCGCTTGCTGTGCCTTCCTAGCTCTGGGATAATGCAAGGTCAACACTGCGGTAAGAAATTAGGGCATACCCTCCATTTTATATTTACATTTTATATTTTTCTTTCCTAAACCATTCACAAAGTGAAGAACCAGATATCCTAAAGATATGCCCCCTGCTTGTCTTATTCTATTCAGGCTGCTATAACAAAATATTTTAGTCTGGGTAACTTGTACATAACAGAAATTTACTTCTCATGGTTCTGGAAGCTAGGAAATCTATGATTAAGGCACCAGCAGATTCTGTCTGTTGAGGACTTCTTCTCTGCTTGCACGATGGTGCTTTTAGCTATGTCCTCACATGGAGGATGCATGCAGAAAGTTCCCTTAAGCCTCTTTCAAATGAGCAATTCCCTTTCATGAGGGCTTTGCCCTCTCCATCTATTTACCTTCCTGAAGGTCCCACTTTTTAATACCATCACTTTGGGGATTAGTTTTCAACACATGAAATTTGGAGAGACATGAGCATTCAGACCATAGCACCCCCACCCCCAAATAATGAAAGTAGAGAAAAGAGAGAACTAGAATAAAAATGTAAATGTACTGATTAATACTGTGGGGAATAAACTAAGACATTAAAGTTTCCCACAAGTAAATTCAACACAAATTTTATTCTGAATTTACTCCCAATAATGGTTTTGTCTGGAACTGATAAGTTTCAGACTTAGAAGTGTGCAGCAAAGACATTTGCATCCTTCTACATGCTCCCCTGAAAAATAACACAATCTACAAAAGCACAAGTGCTCAGTAGTACACAGGCAGTGGAAGTAAAATAGATTGAAGGTATTATAGATGTAAGATTAATTTAAAAATGTTTTGAAAATGAGCTTTAATTAAAATTGCACTGAAATGGAGACAGAATTACTAACTAGTTGAACATTTTCTATTGGAAATAATTTTCTTCTATCGGAAAATGTCCTAAGCCAAGTTTCCTCTCTTGTAACATAGAGAACATAATGTGATCTGTCCTCTTTCCAGAGGAGTTGTGATTGTCACATACTGCAAGATATGTGAAAACATTTTGAAAAATGAAGTGTTGTAAGTTGAGTTATTATTCTTAGTATTAAAAAGAAGAGAGGAGTAATAGGGTAGAAAATGGGAAGAGAAAGATTTTTAGAATCAGCCAATGTGAAGGGTAAATATTAACTGCATTTTTCTCCTTATGCGATGGTGAGAAATTCCCTTCACTCCTCTAAGCCAAAAATGTCAGGTTTTATACACTGAAGTTTCCAGGTGTGCATATGCTTATAAATTGTGTAAATGTGTATGCATGAATATGTAAAAGGAAGGAAGAGGTAAAATTGCTGTTCTAGTAGTATATTGAATGGAAGCATACCATTTAACACAGGAGATGCTAAAAAGAAAGTTTTCATTTTTCAGGGCCAAGAATAAAATCCTTTGTGGAGGGAAATTAAAATGAGTCAAGAAAGTGGGAAAAGAATAAGGGATAAGGCTGGGCATGGTGGCTCACGCCTGTAATCCAAACAGTTTGGGAGGCTGTGGCAGGTGGATCACCTGAGGTCAGGAGTTCGAGACCAGCCTGGCTAACACGGTGAAACTCCATCTCTACTAAAAAAATACAAAATTGCCGAGCATGGTGGTGCACCTGTAATCCCAGTTACTTGGGAGGCTGAGGCAGGAGAATCACTTGAACCTGGGAGGTAGAGGTTGTGGTGAGCTGGGATCACTCCATTGCAGTCCAGCCTGGGCGACAGAGAGAAACTCTGTCTCAAAAAAAGGAGAAAAAAAAAAGATAAGGGAGAAAAGTTGAGATAGGTTGAGTTTAGACTAGAAGTGAAACAAGAAAGAGGTTGCAGGTAGAAAGCTTAAATCCACAGAGGTAAGCTTCCATCATCTCAGTAGGAGACAGATCTCAGAGCACAGCAAAAGTATGAGAGCATGAGTCTTTCCCAGACAAATCTCAGAACCAAAGTACAAAACAAAAACAGAGGTCAAGTTCTAATGACTTCTAAAACTCACTCTGGGAGCCAAAAAAACATACTCCTGGATCTGATAAGTCCATTATGCATACTTCTTGCATGCCTGTTATTAAATTGTTGTCTCTCAGCTCTGAATCCACCCTTCAATACCTCAGTGTTGTTACACTGCATCTGGAATTCTGCAAACTGCATCTCTGTTCTGCCAACTGATTCTGTATTAGCCTCTGTTTTTTTTCCCAAATACAAGCACCAGAGGGAAAATGAACATTTAAGAATGAAGAAAGGATTTCTTTTTCCTCTTTTCCTCTTTCTGTGCCTATCCCTCTAGCAATGCTTCATCTTAGCAGCAGCAGTTCTTCCTTGTAGCAGCTGTTGAATCCAATTTGTAATTTTTTTTAATGCTTCCAGATCCAGGTCCAGGATATACCTGCAACAGCCAGCCAGCACTCCACACTCCTTAGAGGTCTTAGTCCCAGCCCTCTTCACTGAATTTAGGACACCAGAACTAGCTAAGCAGTGTACAGTGCACCCTCCTTAGAGGATACTCACTCTCACTACTTCTCTTCAACATTGTACTGGAGGTTTTGGCTATTGCCCTAAGGAAAAAATTAAAAAGAAATTTAAAAAACGATCAGGAAGGAAGAAGTAAAGCTCTCTCTTTGTAGATAACATGACTGTTTACATAGAAATTCCTAAGGGATTTATAAAACAACTACTAGAACTAATAAATGAAATTAGCAAAGTCACAGGATCAAGGTTAGTATACTAAAATCAGTTATATTGTTATGTACTTCAAAAATAACATGGAAATGAAAATTTACAACTTCCATAGACAATAGCACCAAAAACCATAAAACCCTGAGAATATATGTTGCTGTCATATGAGATTTAGTGTATTTCTTCCAACTAAGGAAGAATACAGGGTGCTGTTTCTCCCATGGCCAGAATACATAAGTCTAGGAATAAGTGGGTTGAAGTGAAAATGACTTCTCTCATTACTACACCAAATAGCCCATTTTAAGAATTTTTGAATCTATATCTACAAGACCTTCTATTCTGAGGTCTTGGTTTCCAAGAGAGAAATCTTTACAACAATGGTTCCCTGGAGGTGAAGTTTGAAACTGCTACCAGATCATTTAGAGTTCCTCATTAATACCAAGCTAACAGGTAAGGAAGGAGAGAGTTCTTCTGGCTGGGTGGCTGATCTTGCTAACCAAGAGGAAATGGAATTAATGCTAGAAAATATGGACAGGGAGGACTATTTCTGGAACCCAAGAGATACTCTGTGATGACTTTTACTACCTCCTTTTCTATTACTAAATATTAACTGAAAACTATAGCAACCAATAAAGAAAAGAGGAACTGAAGGTTTAGACTTCTTGGGTAAGAACCCGGCCAGCTAAAGTCCTGGCTGAAGGGAAAGGAACCATGGGATGTGTAATAGAAGAAGGAGGTTATAAATACCAACCACAACTTGTGATGGGTTATAGAAATGAGTACCGGAGCAGCTGCACATAGCTGCTTCTTTGTTTGCTGCTGCTGTTGTTGGGGGGTGTGTGTGTGTGGGTGTGTTTGTATATACTACCTATTTTATCATTTTCCATCTTTTTTCCCTTGTTATTTAATATGTTTTATTTCAGGTTTAATGTCTAATTTAGTATTAGGAAACAGAATATTCAGGTGGGGCTGAGATTGAAAGTGAGGTATAATGAACATAGTCCAGAGATGGCTAGAAATAATTTACATATGAGTTTTACCCACCCCATTTTCTGCAGGAAGGAACCAATAGATATCTATTTGATTTATTTTTATCTTATCCTTTTAAATATCAATTTTGTACAAATATTACATATTAGTAAAACAATAGAACAATGTAATTTATAAATAAATACACATACATCAGTGTTGCATGCTAAAAACCATGATAGCATACATGATCAAAAAAATTGGAAGACTAAGAGGATGGAGCATAGTGGTTGAGAGGTCAGGAATACAGTTTTGTTCACTATGAATGGGCTACTTAGTTCTGCAAAGAGGGCATTCTATTCCAAAGTCCCAGGCCATGTTCCCTCATCCATTCTGTACCATCTAATGTGTGTCACCAGGTAAGCAACTAAAAGTGCCTTAGTAGAATACATACATCTTTTTACTTAAACAATGAATCCACACCATTGGCATCAGATCTGGAAGCCAGAGATTACACACCCTGAATGAATGGGTCTGTTGAGGCCACCTGACTTAGTTGGTAAGCTCCTGGAGGTTAGTGCTGTAGTTTATAGTTTACGCATACCCTCACGTTCTATCTAGCACAAATCTCCACAAATGACCCTTTAGAGCCCCTAAAGTATAGAGGTGACTGACATTCTCAAAGATCCTGAAGGATTATACAAGAATACAATGCCTCCCAATCAACCTAGAAAACTATCAATCATGTTCAGTCTTGTGAATTCTTGAAACAGTGCAGTACTTCATTAGAAAGGTATTTAATTAACATCAGTACTTCCTCCAGCCAGGTTTGACAACAAATTATTACAGTATTTCTTTTGTTCCATCATTCATCTGATCCCTCTACCCTTATACTTATTCTTCACACCTGTATCTACTGAACACTTACTGAGTAAATAGACATAACAAAATTTACAGCTAAAGAAAATGTCAAAATCTTTATCTGTAAGATGAAGGAATTGAAGTCTAATAACCCTTCAAAATTTCTCTAACAGAGTCAGAGGTCTGCATCAAGCAATGCATGCGAGGCATCCTAACTTGCTTTCCAATGATGGATTGCTAGCTAAACTATCCCAACCCCTAAAATTGAAAGCCCCCTTTCTCGAAACTCATGTTCTTTCTCCTACAAGTTTTTATTCTAATTTTAAATTTTTTGTGAGGACATAGTAAGGGTTCATTTTTATGGTTTCATGAGAGATTTTGTTATAGGCATGCAATGTATAATATTCACATCACGGTAAATGGGGTCTTAATCACCACAAGAATTTATCATTTGTGTAACAAACAATCCAATTATATTCTTTTTTTTTTTTTTTTTTTTTTGAGACGAAGTCTTGCTTTGTCACTCAGGCTGGAGTGCAATGGTGCCATCACGGCTAACTGCAACCTTCACCTCCCAGGTTCCAGTGATTCTCCTGCCTCAGCCTCCCAAGAAGCTGGGATTACAGGCAAACACCACCATGCCTGGTTAATTTCTGCATTATTAGTAGAGACAGGGTTTTACCCTGTTGGCCAGGCCGGTCCCGAACTCCTGACCTCAAGTCTTCCACCTGTCTTGGCCTCCCAAAGTGCTGGGATTACAGGTGTGAGTCACCATGCCTGTCCCAATACAATTATATTCTTTTAATTATTTTAAAATGTACAATTAAATTATTTTTGACTATAGTCACTTTATTAGTCCATTCTCACTCTGTTATAAAGAAATACCAGAGACTGGATAATTTATAAAGAAAAGAGGGGCCAGACACGGTGGCTCATGCCTATAATCCCATCACTTTGGAAGGTCAAGGTGGGTGGCTTGCATGAGGTCAGGAGTTTGAGACCAGCCTGGTCAACATGTTGAAAACCCTTCTCTACTAAAAACACAAAAATTAGCCGGGTGTGGTGGTGCAGGCCTGTAATCCCAGCTACTCTGGAGGCTGAGGCAGGATAATTGCTTGAATCTGAAAGGTAGAGATTTCAGTGAGCCAAGATGACATCACTGCACTCCAATCTGAGTGACAGAGCAAGACTCCCTCTCAAAAAAAAAAAAAAAGAAGAAAGAAAGAAAGAAAGCAAAGAAAGAAGTTTTTAATTGGCTTAGAGGATATACAGGAAACATGTCAGAGTCTGCTTCTGAGGAGGCCTCAGGAAGCTTTTACTCATGGCAGAAAGCAAAGCAGAAGCTTCCTGCATATCCTTTGAAACAATTTAATTGTTCACAGGAACAATAAAGAGTTTTATTGTTCTACATGATATACAGAAAGCACAGCAGCATCTGCTTCTGAGGAGGCCTCAGGAAGCTTTTACTCATGGTGGAAGACAAAGCTGAAGCACACTTTTAAACAACTAGATCTCATGATAAGTCACTCACCATCTTGAGAACAGCACCGTGGGGATGCTGCTAACCCATTCATGAGAACTCCACCACCATGATGCAATCACCCCACCAGACCCCGTGCCAACACTGGGTATTAGAATTCAACTTGAGATTTAATGGGGACACAAAACACCATTCTGCCCCTGGCTCCAATCTCATGTCCTTCTTATATTCCAAAATGCAATCATGCCTTCCCAACAGTCTCCCAAAGTCTTAATTTATTCTAGCCTTAAAACAAAAGTCCAAAGCTCAAAGTCTCATCTGAGACAAGGTAATTCCCTTTCATCTATGAGCCTGTTAAATGCAAAACAAGTTAGTTGTTCTCAAAATATAATTGAGGTATGGCATTGGGTAAACATTGCCATTCCAAAAGGGAGAAATGGGCCATAAGAAAGGAGATATAGGGACTATGCAAGTCCAGAAAAAACCCAGCAGGGCAGTTATTAACTCTTGAAACTACAAAATAATCTCCTTTTAACTCAGTGTCTCACATTCAAGGTATACAGGTGCAAGAGGGTGGCTCTCAAAGTTTTGAGAAACTCTGCCTCTGTGGCTTTCCAGGGTACAGCCCCCACAGTTGCTCTCAAGGGCTGGCATTGAGTGCCTGCAACTTTTCCAGTTGCATGGTGCAAGCTGTTGGTGGCATTCCAGGATCTGAAGGATGATGGCCTTCTCACAGCTCCACTAAGCAGTGCCCCAGTGGGGACTCTGTGTGGGGCCTCTAACCCCACATTTACCCTCTACACTGCCCTAGTAGAAGTTCTTCATGAGGGTTCCACCCCTGAAACAGGCCTCTGCCTGAACATCCAGGCTTTTCTATACATCCTCTGAAGTCTAGGCAGAGGCTACCAAGCCGCAACTAATGCTCTCTGTGCATTTGCAGGCTTAACACTACATGGAAGCTGCCAAGGCTTATTATGGCTTGCACCCTCTGAAGCAGTGGCCCAAGCTGTATTAGGGCCCCTTTGAGCCAAGGCTGGAGCTGGAGTGACAGGGATGCTAAGAGCAGTACTCTGAGACTGTGCAGGGTGGCAGGGTCTTGGGACTGGCCCATAAAATCATTCTTCCCTCCTAGTCCTCTAGGTCTGTGATGGGAGGGGCAGCTGTGAATGTCTCTGAAGTACCTTCAAGGCCTTTTTCTCACTGTCTTGGCTATCAGTTCCTCTTTATTTGTGCAAATTTCTGTAGCCTGATTGAATTCCTCACCACATGGTCAGGCTGCAAATTTTTCAAACTTTTGTGCTCTGCTTATCTTCTAAGTTCCAGTTTCATGTCATTTCTTTGCTCACACGTATGAGCTAGGCTGTTAGAATCAGCCAGGTCAAATCTTAAATGCTTTGCTTCTTAGAAATTTCTTCTACTAGATATCCTAAGTCATCGCTCTCAAGTCAAAAGTTCCACAAATCCCTAGGGTAGGGGCATAATGCCTCCAAGTTCTTTGCTAATACATAACAAAAGTAACCTTTACTCCAGTTCCCAATATGTTCCCCATTTTCATCTGAGAATACCTCAGCCTGGACTTTAGTGTCCATTTTATCATCAGCATTTTGTCACAATTTACCAAGTCTGTAGGAAGTTCCAAATTTTTCCTCATCTTTCTATCTTCTGAGCCCACCACATTCTTTCAACCTCTGCCTGTTATACAGTTCCAAAGTCACTTCTACATTTTCAGGTATCTTTATAGCAATGCCCTACTCCTGGTAGCAATTTTCTGTATTAGTCCATTTTGCATGACTATAAAGAAATACCTGAGACTAATATTTAAAGAAAAGAGCTTTAATTGGCTCATGGTTTTGCAGGCCTTTGCTCAGCTTCTGGGGAGTCCTCAGGAAACTTACAATCACGGCAGAAAGTGAAGGGGGAGCAAACACATCACATGGCTGGAGTAGAAGCAAGAGAGAGGGGTAGGTGCCACACACTTTTAAATAATTAGATCTCATGAGAACTCACTACCACAACAACAGCACTAAGAAGGGATGGTGTTAAACCATGAGAAAGTATCCCAATGATCCAATCACCTCCCACCATGCCCCAGTTTTAACATTGGGGATCACATTTCAACCTGAGATTTGGGTGGGGACACCGAATCAATTATCAGTCATCCTGTTGTGATAGCAAATACTAGGTATTATTCATTCCTTCTATTTTTCTTTTTTTCTTTCTTTCTTTCTTTTTTTTTTTTGAGACACATTTTTGCTCTTGTTGCCCAGGCTGGAGTGCAGTGGTGTGATCTCGGCTCACTGCAACCTCCACCTCCTGGGTTCAAGTGATTTTCCTGTCTCAGCCTCCCAAGTAGCTAGGATTACAGGCATGAGCAACCACATCCAGTTATTTTGTTTGTTTGGTTTTTGTTTTGGTATTTTTTAGCAGAGACAGGGTTTCACCATGTTGGTCAGACTCTTGACCTCAGGTGATCCACCCACCTTAGCCTCCCAAAGAGCTGGAATTACAGGTATAAGCCACATACCTGGCCCACTCTTTCTATTTTTTTGTACCCATTAGCAATCTTCACTTCCTCCCCACCTTCCATTACCCTTCCCAGCCTCTGGTAATCATCTTTCTACTCCCTCTCTCCATTAGTTCAATTATTTAAATTTTTAGCTCCCACAAATAAGTGAGAACATGTGAAGCTTGTTTTTCTGTGTCTGACTTATTTTACTTAATATAATGACCTCCAGTTCCATCTGTGTTGATGCAAATGACAGAACCTTATTCTTTTTTTATGGCTGAATAGTATTCCATTGTGTATAATTACCACATTTGATTTATCTATTCATCTGTTGATGGACACTTAGGCTGCTTCCAAGTCTTGGCCATTGTGAATAGTGCTGCAATAGACATCAGAGTACAGGTATCTCTTTGATATACTAATTTCCTTTCTTTGAATATATACCTATGAGTGGGATTGCTGGAACATATGGTAGCTCTATTTTTAGATTTTTGAGGAACCTCCAAATTGTTCTTCACAGTGATTGTATAAATTTACATTCCCATCAACAGTGTATGAGGGTTCCCTTTTCTCCACATTCTTGCCAGCATTTGTTATTGCCTGACTCTTGGATAAAAGCCATTTTAACTGGGTGAGAACATACCTCATTGTAGTTTTGATTTCATTTCTCTAATGATCAATGATGTTGAACATCTTTTTATATACCTGTTTGCCATTCATATTTCTTCTTTTGGGAAATGTCTATTCAGATCTTTTGCCCACTGTTGATTGGATTATTAGATTTTTTTCTGTAGAGTTGTTTGAGCTCCTTATATTTTCTGGTTATTAATCCTTTGCCAGATGGTTAGTTTGCAAATATTTCCTCCCATTCTTAAGTGTCTCTTCACTTTGTTGATTGTTTCCCTTGCCGTGAAGAAGGTTTGGAACTTGATGCGATCCCAAATGTCCATTTTTACTTTGGTTGACTGTGCTTGTAGGGTATTACTCAAGAAATCTTTGCCCATACCCATGTCCTGGAGTTTCCCTTAATGTTTCATTTTAGTAGTTTCGTAGATTCGTGTCTTTGATTTGACTTTCATCTTGATTCGAGTTTTACAGATGGTGAGAGGTAGGAGTCCAGCTTCCTTCTTCTGCAAACTGATATCCAGCTTTCCCAGAACCATTCACGGAAGAGACTGTCCTTTCTCCACGTGTGTTCTTGGCACCTTTGTCAAAAATGAGTCGGCTGTAGGTGTACAGATTTACCTCTGTGTTTTCCATTCCACTGATCTATGTGTCCGTTTTTGTGCTAATATCATGCCACTTTGGTTACTATAGCACTGTAGTGTAAATTGAAGTCAGGTAATGTGACTCCTTCAGTTTTGTTCCTTTTGCATAGAATAGCTTTGGCTATTCCGGGCCTTTTGTGGTCCCATATACATTTTAGAATTGTTTTTTATATGTCTGTGAAGGATGCATTAGTATTTTGATAGAGATTGCATTAAATCTGTAGACTGCTTTTGGTAACATAAACATTTTAAAATATTGATTCTTCCAATCCATGAACATGAAACATCTTTCCATTTTTTGTGTCTTCCTCAATTTCTTACACAAATGTTTTATACCTTTCATTGCAGAGGTCTTCCACTTTTTTTGGTTATCTTAATTCCTAGGCATTTCATTTTATTTGTAGCTATTATAAATGGAATTACTTTCTTGATTTCTTCATCAAATGGTTCACTGTTGGCATATAAAAATGCTACTGATTCTTGTATGATGATTTGGTATCCTGCAACTTTAATGAATTTGATTATCTGTTCTAAAAGTTTTCTGGTGGAGTCTTTAGGTTTTTCCAAGGATGAGATTACATCATCTGTCAAAAAGGCTAATTTGACTTTGTTCCTTCCAATTTGGATGTCCTTTATTACTACATTGAATAACAGTGGTGAAGATGGTATTCTTGATCTTAGAGGAAAGACTTTACGTTTTTTCCCATTCAGTATGATACTAGCTATGTGTCTGTTGAATATGGCTTTTATTATATTGAGATATGTTCCTTCTATACCCAGTTTATTAAGGGTTTTTACTATGAAAAAATGATGAAGTTTATAAAAAGCTATTTCAGCCTCAATTGAAATTATCATATGGGTTTTGTCCTTCATTCTGTTTATATGATGTACATCATTAATTGATTAGTATATGTTGAACCATTCTTGCTCCCTGGGATAAATCTCACTTGGTCATGTTGAATAATCTTCTTAATGTGTTGTTAAATTCAGTTTGCTAATATTTTGTTGAGGATTTTTGCATCAACATTAATCAGTGGTTGGCCTATGGTTTGTTGTTATTGTTATTTTTCCTTGATGTGTCTTTGTCTAGTTTTTTTATCAGTGTAATAATGTCCTTGTAGAATTAGTTTTGAAGGAGTTTCTCCTCCTCTATTTTTGGGAATACTTTGATTAGAATTGGTATTAGTGCCTTTTTAAATGTTTGGTAGAATTCAGCAGTGAAGCCATCAGGTCCTGGGCTTTTCTTTCCTGGAAGATGTTTTATTATGGCTTCAATCTCCTTACTTGTTATTGGTCTGTTTAGGTTTTGGATTTCTACCAATGTTGGTAGGTTGTATGTGTCCAGGGATTTATCCATTTCTTCTCAATTTTCTGATGTATTGGCATATAGTTGCTCATAGCAGATGCTAATAATCCTTTGAATGTCTGTGGTGTTGGTTGTAATTTCTCCTTTTTCATCTCTGAATTTATATATTTGGGTCTTCTCTCCTTTTTTTCTTCATTAGTCTAGCTATAGCTTTGTCAATTTTATCTTTTTAAAACACCAACTTTTTGTTTTGTTAATTTTTAAAATTGTTTTATTTGAAATTTATTTATTCTCTGATTTTTATTATTTCTTTTCTTCTACTAATTTTGTATTTGTTTTACTCTTGCTTTCCTGGTTGCTTAAGGTGCATTGTAAAGTTGTTTATTTGAAGTATTTTTTTTTTCTTTTTTAGTGTAGGCACTTATAGCTATAAATTTCCCTCTTATTACTGCTTTCACCATATCTCAGAGGTTTTACTATGTTGTATTTCCATTATCAATTGTTTCCATTTTTTCTGAACTTCAATTTCCTTCTGAACTTCTTCACTGACCTACAGCTCATTTACGAGCATACTATCTAATTTTCATGTGTTTGTACAGTTTCCAAAACTCCTCTTGCTATTAATTTCAAGTATTATTACACTGTGGTCAGAAAAAATGCCTGCTATTATTTCATTTTTTGAATGTTTTAATACTTGTTTTGTGACCTAATATATGGATCTATCCTTGAGAATGATCCATGTGCTGAAGGAAAGAATGTGTATTCTGCAGCAATTAGATGAACTATTCTGTAAATACTGATTAGGTCCATTTAGCTTACAGTGCAGATTAAGTCCAATGTTTCTTTGTTGATTTTCTATCTGGAAGATCTGTCCAATGCTAAAAGTGGGGTGTTGAAATCTTCAGCTGTTATTTTGTTGGGGTCTCTCTCCCTCTTTCTTTAACTTTAATAATATTTGCTATACATATAATCTGAGTGATCCAGCATTGGGTGCATATATATTTATAATTGTTATATCCTCTTCCTGAATGGACTGACTCCTTTATAATTAAATAGTGGCCTTCTTTGTCTTTTCTTACAGCTTTTGTCTTGAAGCTATTTTGTCTGATATAAGTATAGCTACTCCTGCATGTTTTTGGTTTCCACTGGCATACGGTATCTTTTTCCATCCCTTTATTTTCAGTCTGTGTGTCTTTATAGGTAAAGTGTGTTTCTTTTAGGCAATTGATCATTGTTTTTTAATCTTCTCAGCCACTCTACATCTTTTGATTGGAGAGTTTAGTTCAATTAGTTTTGCCATCTTATTTGTTTTCTGATTGTTTTGTGATCTGCTCTTTCTTCTTTCCTCCCTTCCTGTCTTCCTTTTAGTAAATGTGTTTTCTCTGGTGGTATAATTTAATTTCTTGCTTTTTTTTTTTTTTTTTTTGGAGTCCCCAAACTGGAGTGCAGTGGTACGATCTTAGCTTACTGCAACCTCTGCCTCCCAGGTTCAAGCAATTCTCCTACCTCAGCCTCCAGAGTAGCTGGGATTACAGGTGCCCGACACCACATTCAGCTAATTTTTTGTATTTTTAATAGAGACAGGGTTTCACCATGTTGGCCAGGCTGGTCTCAAACTCCTGACCTCAGGTGATCCTCCTGTCTCGGCCTCCCAAAGTGCTGGGATTTCAGGTGTGAGCCATCATACCCAGCCTTAATTTCTTTTTATCTTTTGTGTATACGTTTTGATTTGAGGTTACCATAAGGCTTGACAATACTATCATTTAACCTATTATTTAAAGCAGATAACAACACTGTCTGCATAAACAATAAGCAAAAAGAAAACTAACAAAAACTCTATGCCTTAACTTCATGCTTCTGCTTACCTTTTTGTTGTTTCTATTTATATCTTATTGTACTGTCTAAGTCTTAATAAGCCATTGTGTTTACTGTTTTTGGTTGGTACATCTTTCTACTTTCAGTCTTTCTACTGAGGAGTAGTTAACAAACCACAACTACAGTGTTAAAATATTCTTTGTTTTTCTGTGTACTTACTGTTACCAGTGAGTTTTCTACCTTCTAGTGATTTATTATTGCTAATTAACTTTTTTTTCTTTCTGACTAAAGAACTCCCTTTAGCATTTCTTGTAGGAAAGATGTAGTATTGATAAAAATCCCTCAGCTTTTGGTTATCTGGAAAAGCCTTTATTTCTCCTTCATGTTTTAAGATATTTTCCTTCAGCACTTTAAATATGTCAAGCCACTCTATCCTGGTCTATAAGGTTTTCACTGAAAAATCTACTACCAGATATACTAGAGTTCCTTTGTATGTTATTTGTTTCTTTTTCTCTTGCTGCCTTTAGGATCCTTTCTTTATTCTTGATCTTTGTGAGTTTGATTATTAAATGTCTCGAGTGGTCTTCTTTGGTTAAATCTGCTTGGTGTTCCATAATCTTCTTGTACTTGAATATTGATGTCTTTCTGTAGGTTTGGGAAGCTCTTGTTACTATCCCTTTGAATAAGCTTTCTACCCCATCTGTTTCTCCATTTCCTCTTTCAGGCCAGTAACTCAGATTTGCCCATTTAAGGCTATTTTCTAAATCCAGTAGGTGCGCTTCATTGTTTTCTATTCTTTTTTTCTTTTGTCTCCTCTGTGTATTTTCAAATAGCTTGTCTTCAAGCTCATTCTTTCTTTTGCTTGATCAATTCTGCTATTAAAAGACTCTGATGCATTCTTCAGTATGTTATTTGCATTTTTAACTCCAGAATTCCTGCTTGATTATTTCAAATTATTTCAATCTCTTTGTTAAATTTATCTGACAATATTCTGAATTCCTCCTCTGTATTATCTTGAATTTCATTGAGTTTTCTCAAAACAGTTGTTCTGAATTCCCTGTCTGAAAGGCCACATATCATTTTTTTTCCTTCAGGATTGGTCTCTGGTGACTTAGTTAGTTCATTTGGTGGGGTCATTTTTTTCTGGATGGTCTTGATGCTTGTGGATATTTGTGTGTGTCATGTCTGGGCATTGAAGAATTGGATATTTATTGTAGTCTTTTCATTCTGGGATTCTTTGTATTCTTC
The DNA here is from genome assembly GCA_963574635.1 of Cheracebus regulus. Lineage (NCBI taxonomy): Eukaryota > Metazoa > Chordata > Mammalia > Primates > Pitheciidae > Cheracebus > Cheracebus regulus. Next base: position 14,396 of record CAUYQU010078241.1, on the reverse strand, counting down.
CTTTTTTTTGGGAAGGCTTTTGAAGTATTCAAAAGGACTTGGGTGTTTTGATAAAAGCTGTACCTGCATTAGGGGCCACTCCAAGCCCAACAATGTTGTACTTCTTAGAGTCTTATAGAGGTAACATCTTGATGATTTTGAAAAAAGATCCAGAAGAATCTTTGAATTATCAGGCAGAGATCTTGTTCTCTTCCCTTACTTTCTCCCAAATGAATGGAGTCTCTGTCTTTGTGCTGAACTGCCTGGAACCATGTGTGTAGTAATGCAAGCACTCTTCTGACCACTACCACTGGGGATGTGCGGGGTCAGACCTAAAGCCAGTACAACACTAGGGCTTGCCCAATGCCCAATGTAACCACCACCTGGCCACCACCAATGTTCACTCAAGGCCCTAGGGGTCTACAGTCAGCAGATGGTGAAGCCAGCCAGGGTTGTGTTCTTCCCTTCAGGACAGTAAGTTTCTCTAGGACCCAGGTGGCTCTAGAAGTGCCATCTGGGAGCCAGGGACTGGAGTTAAAAACTCTTAGATGCCTACCTGATGTTTTATTGTACTGAGGCTGAGAAGGCACTCAAATCATGAGATGCAGTCCTTCCCACTTTTCCCTCCCCTTTCCACAGGGAGGGGAGCCTCTCTCCCTTTGGCTACCATCACCATAAACCCATGGGAAGTACTGCCAGGCTAGCATCAATGTACATGTAAGACTCACGGTCTCTTTAGTCAGCTTGTGATGAATGCTTCCAGGTCTAGGACACCCTTCAGAGCAGTGGGCTCACCTATAACCCAGGGCAGGTACAGAAATGCTGTCTAAGAACCAAGGCCTGGAACCATAGACCCCAAGAGCCCACTCGGTGCTCTACTCCCATGTGGCTGAGCTACCACCTAAGGCACAAGACAAAGTGCCCTTCATTTTTCCCTTCACTTTTTTCAAGTAGAAAGAGTCTCTCCCCATAGCCACCACAACTGGGAATGTGCTGGATCACACCTAAAGCCACCATGGTGCCTCAGAATCTCACTCAATGCCTACAGCATACTACCTGTGTGTTGCTGCTGGTTTTTCAGGGCCCAAGGTCTCTCTAATCAGCAGGTAATGGACCTTTGCAGGACTAGGTCCTTTCCTTCAAGGAAGCAGGTTCCCTTCTGACCCAGAGTGTGTCTAGAAATGCTGTCCAGAAGCCAGTGTCTGGAAAGGAGACCTTACAACTCTGACTGGTACTCCACTGTACTGTGGCTGAGCTGGTATCCAAGATTCAAGACAAAGTTTTCTTCACTCTTCCCTCTCGTCTCCTCAAGCAGAAGGAAGGGGTCTCCTTTGGAGCTATAAGCTGTGCAGCCTGAGGTTGGGGGAAGGGTGGTACAAGTACTCCCATAGGCACCCCAGAGGGTGTCTTAGTAGATCATGAGCCCAAGTCCACTGGCTCTGAGCCCAGTTCAGCCCTAGGACTCACCAAGGAGTTGCAGTATTTGTGACCTAGACTGCCTTTCAAGTTTATTTAGTACCTCAGAGTACTTTAGCCATGGTGGTGAGGCTCACTGGAACTCAAGTTCTGACTACTGGGATGTGTGATACCCCTCTAGCTAGGTCTGATTTACATACTCCCTTCGTGGACAGACATCAGCAGAGTTCAGCTCAGTTTTGCTTCTGCTATGACAGAGCAGCACTAAGTTCAATGCAATGTCTCACAATTGCTGTGCCCTCCCTCCCTCAAGCACATGGAGTCTTTCTGCATGCTGTGCAGCCACTACCAAGGAAAAGGGGAGGAGTGGTGTTGTTGATTAATGACTGTCTTTCCTGGCTTCTTCAGTGCCTCTTTCAGTGACATGAAGTTAAAATCAACAACTGTGAGTGCTTACCCTATTTTTGGTTCATATGAAGGTGCTTTTTAAATGTATTAATAGATAGTTGTTAATCTGGTGTCCTTGGGACAGATGTGGTGTCTCCTACCTGTAATCCCAGCAGTTTGGGAGGTAGAGGTGGGCAGATCACCTGAGGTCAGGAGTTTAAGATCAATCTGGCCAACATGGTGAAACCCCATCTCTACAAAATTACAAAAATTAGCCAGGCATGATGGTGGGTGCCTATAATCCCAGCTACCTGGGAGGCTGAGACAGGAGAATTTCTTGAACCTGGGAGGCAGAGGTTGCAGTGAGCCGAGATCATACCATTGCATTCTAGCCTGGGCAATAGAGAGAGCCTCTATCTTAAAAAAAAAAAAAAAATTGGTGTCTTGGTAGGGGGATCATTGGTGGAGCCTTCTATTTGGCCATCTTGCTCTACCCCTCTCCTCAAACCTTTTTTAAAAATGTTACAGACTCCTGAGAAATTCAAATGATCATTGGCTATAAACAGCCAGGACACCAGGGCAATGTTACTAAGAAAGTGCTTTGCATCCAGAGCTGAATATTGACTGCCTGGCCCCGTATTACTAAGGATGAAGGACTACCTTTATTTCTAGGGACTCAATTTTTTCACTCTTAAAAATAGTTGATATTGTTGGCACACTGGAACTTGTAAAGAAACTGCTTGGTAGGAAAGCTCTTTGGGGCAAACAGCATTTCGTTTCTGAATCATATGGATAATAGAGACTAGAAAATTTTCAGAGAAACCAAGAACTGTTTCAGATGACTCCAAATGATAGAGGAGCTTTGCTTGTTAATAGGAAAGGACACTTTCACCTAAATGGCTACCAGCATACAAATGCATCCACACAGTTATATGCCCTGAAATTTATCTTGCTAATTAGACAGCAACCTCACATTCAAGAAGCCATTCAGAAGTGGGACACTTCTCAAGTGTTTTAAATAAATCTTACTTGCAAAAATTCCTTCTGTTTCACATTTCTGAAATAGAGTTATTTGAATGCTACTATGTCTTTGTCATATATCCATTATTTTAATTACTTTCTCATCTTCTAGTCCACCAGTTCTAGTATGCTTTCTGATCTACAAGACAGATATAAAACCTCTTAAACCTGTTGCATTGATACTGGTGGCTGATCACTTAAATGTACTCATGGATGAACCAGCGCTTCCTTAACACTTTACTCACTGAAACACTGCTATTGTACACCCTATAGAAAGGTGTAGTTTATTCTCCTGAACCAAAAGCAGAGAAGAAAGATTGAACAGAAAAGGCCATAGATTATGGGCCAAAGCCATTTCAATTGCTATACTTGAAGTGAAGTAACTTTCATAGTTTTTTGTTTGTTTTTTTAAATAGGAGGGTTGTATTCCTTTACACTTGAAAAGAAAAAGAGATTATGGGTGGGATGAGATTTTAATGGATATTTATGGTTTATAGTTAAAATGGATTATGTCATTCTGAGGCTCCTCATCACCTCTAAACCTGCATTGTGAGACCCTGTTTTAAAAAGGATGAAAAATAAACAGTTATGCGAGCATTACCATCTGGGTAGGCTCTGGTGATAACTTTCAAACTCCTCTTAGCATCCTTTAAAAGAAACTTTAAATGCATTCAGATGGTTCTGAGTAAGTGCTGTGGGAGTTAAAAGGATTTCAGCACTTCATCCTCTCTCAGTCAGCAAGAATTTCCTGCTAAAGATCTCCAATTACTTCAGTACTTTGCAAACAGTGGTGAATGAAAGCACATCAGCGCTACCCACAAGCAAGCTGCTTTCAGAAAACTTCCTCAGCTAGCACTGGCCTATTTGCTCACTTTAGGCATAGTCTTATAGGGTGGAGGATGGCCCTGGTGGAGGTTCTTGGAGGTGGGCAGGGGAACTGGAACTGGAAATGCTCTGGCTTCCATCATTGACCCTAAGAGTTTAAAAGCTGGCTATGGAGATGTCACCTGAAGGAGAAAGCAGCCAATTGGCTTAATAGCATTTGGAGATCTCTAAAAGCAGCAGTAAATCCAGTTAAATTCACAGAACAAACCACTGAAATTCACTGGGGGATGCCTTGATTTAAAATATCAAGGAAGTTCTGAAGAATTGAGTCCTTTCATACACAGCTGATAGGGAAGGAAATCAGAACAACTATTATGATCAAATAAATAAAAATCTTAATTGAGCATATCACTTGACTAAACAATTCCTCTTCTGGAATTTATCCTAAGAGGATAATCACAAAAGTATGCAAATACCTATGTTTAGAAATTTTTATTGTGGGATTGTCATTAGAAGCCATCTGAATGCTCATATTAGGTACTTTATTAAATAAACTATGGCTCGTAAATTACAAGGGACTGTCTACCCATTAAAAATAGATGAAGTATTCACATAGAACAAAATGTTTATGATACGTTTTAGGTGATAAAGGCAGATGATACAATTATAGATTGAGCATTCCTAATCTAAAAATCTGAAATCCAAAATGCTTCAAATTCAGAGACTTTTTGAGCAGCAACATAATACTAAAGTGGAAAATTCCACACCTAGTTACACAATACAGACTTTTATGCACAAAATTGGTAAAACTACTGTATGAAATTATCTTCAGACTATGCATATAAGGTATATATAAAACATTAGTAAATTTTGTGTTTAACCTTGGGTCCCATCCCCAAGATATCTCATTATGCTTGTGAAAATATTGCAAAATCTGAAAAGCCACCAGATTTGAAACACTTCTAGTCCCAAACATTTCCAACATGTGATATTTAACTTCTATATTTGGAGTATAGTCCATTTGTATTGAGTGAATGAGTAAACAGTTGAATGTACTCTTCCTGGCTTCCTCACTTCTGTTACCAAATTGTGCATCAGTCAGGTTTAATAAGAGAAGTAGAATCAGGAGGAGATGTGTGTATATATATAAAGGGATTTATTAAGGGGGGATTTTTTTCATACAATAATGGGGGCTGGTTAAGCAGTCTTGGAGGGCTGTGTATCTGATGCTGGAACATGAAGATCCCAGGGCAGACAGGAAGGAAGAAAAGCTCACTAATAGGCTGGAATCACACAAGAATGGACTGGAACCTGTTCTTGGTGATGAGGGTAACTTGCAGAAGCTGGGACCTTTGTAATAGAGCTAAATACACAAACTTCAAGAAAAACTGAGGAAAGATTCAGGGGCAGGTAGAGCATCTGCAGGCCCAGCTGCTGCCTCACACCAGCAAGATGAGTCAGTGGACTAGCAACAGATGTGTCAACTACAAAATGTCTCCTGCCTCCTGTCTGCCTTCCAAAAACTTTGCAAGAGTCTTTTTTTTTACCCATCCTAACTGAAAATATCCAAGAAAGAGAATTACTGAAATTGCAATTCAGATTAGCCAAGGTGACCATGCAAAACTCTCACAGAGACCAAGTTGGAATCCAGCTCAGTGGGGAGACTCTAGGGACTAGCTACTCAGTGAACCCTCACGTGAGACAGGCTTATTCACCCATGTCTGGACAGGCAAAATAATTTCTCCATACTTGAAAGGTTTTCTCTCTCCCCATGGGAAAATTGAGCATTAAGAAGTTAAACTCACCTGTGATTCTTTTGAGAATGACAATACAAAACACAGTAAAACTAGGCAATTGTTAGAAGTGCTTTCCACATATATATTCATTTGATTCTCACATCAAACTCATGCTAAAGATGAAGAAATTGAAACAAAAAGCATTTAAGTAACTGGCCAGATAGCTCACAGCTGTTAAAGGGGAGAGCTGGGATTTTTACTCAGCACTCTGGTTCTAAACCCATCTGCTTAGTCATTTTGCTACCACATCTCCCAGATAGTTACATAGCCATAAATTGATGCCTGTCATAAAAACTCTGAAATACTACAAATTCCCTAAAATATAATAATGCTTACTATATTAAAGTATACTATTTACTAAAAACAGAAAATCAGTTAATAGATTTTAAAGATTTTCAGAACAAAGTTGTGTTAAAGCCTAATTTACAAAATGGAAAAATCGTAATTTCCATACAAATACAAAATGAACATTTGTCTAAGATTCTATTTAATTCTTTGATTAATGAGAAAACTCTTAAGACACTGAGACTGATTCAAATGAGAAATTGGCCTACAGATACTCATATTCTCTACTGAAGAAATTAAATCACCGTGAACAGAAACCATTTGCTTTGCCATATTTGTGTTCTTACCAGTTTTCCACAAGGGTAATATCACTACAGATTTTATAAAATAGCCTTGTCAAAAGCAATCCAAGGTGCACACCCCATAGAATCAGCTAAACCCTACAGAGTCAGCTAGACAATCGCAATATTAATCTGATGGACCCTTGGTGATCTCTCTTGGCCAACAAGGCATTGACACCTTTCCTGACAAATGAAATAAAATTTCTTTACTGAGTTGGAATGAGCCATTCATAAAGTATTCTAGTTACTCCACACTGTATTGTAACTGTCAACTTCTCTAAGGACATTTCCTATTCTAAAATACCATGATTCTAAGAAAATTCTGAGGTATTCCATAACTTAGCTATTATAATAATAAGATGACAGCAATTGTACTTTCCTGTTTTCATTGGTATTATAATTTTGGGGATTTTGCAGGAATTTTTTTAACAACCAAGTTTTATCAGGGAAATTGTTAAAAATAGGTGAGAAAAAAATTTAAAATTGAGTTTGTGAGAATAAGAAAGATAGATGAGTCAGTGGTATAAGAACAGATATGTGGATAATATTTTTTAAAATCAAGTAGTGGACTATGGTCTATAAGGGTTCCAAGCAGATACTGTGAATATATTTATTTCCTTACTGAGAGTCTCAAAAACCATGAACCCAATATTGCTGGATCCTAAGCAACTGAGCCAGTGAAGTTCACCTACCTGATGGGGACCAGTGGGAAAGTAAACATTCTGAGATTCCAATTAGGCCATTAAGGAGAAATGCTTAATTCTTTTTAATTCAAAAAATTTTTAAAGTTTATATTTTTTCTTGAGGTATAATTGAAAATAGAATTATATAAATTTAAAGTGTACAACATGATTTGATATACATATATATGGTAAAATGAGTGTCACAATTAAGTTAGTTAACACATCCACTACCTCCCATAGTTAACTTTTTTTGTGTGTGGCAAAATCATTTAAGATCTACTCTCTTAGTAAATTTCAAGTAGACAATACAACGTTATTAACCATGGTCACATACTGTACATTAGATCCATATAACTTATTCATCACATAACCAAGTTTGTACCCTTTAAAAAACATTTCCCATTTTCCCCACCTCCCTTCCCAGGGAAAATATCATTTTACTTTCAGTTTCAATGAGTTCAACTTTTTGAATTCCACATGTACATGAAATCATACAGTATTTGCCTTACTCTCTCTGACTTATTTTACTTAGCTTAATGCCCCCAAGTTCCACCCACATAGTTACAAATGAAAGGATTTCCTTCTTTTTTGTGGCTGAATTATATTCCATTGTGTGTGTGTTGTGGGAGTATGGGTGTGTGTCACATTTTCTTTATCCATTAACCAGTTGTTGGACATTTCCGTTGTTTCCATGTCTTGTCTGTTGTGCATAATGCTTCAGTGAACATGGGAATGCATATATGTCTTTGAGATACTGATTTTGTTTCCTTCTTATGTGGAGGGATGCTGACTTTTATGGAATGAGGAAAACGGCACAGAAGAGAACACATTATGTAAAACGGAAAAAAGAAAGAGTCTCAGAAGGAACAAAATTCCACTGGGATCCTGAAATGACACTGACATGTCGAGGGAACCTGCAGTGTTAAGCATGTTAGAAGATGGCCCCTCCACTCGTGCAGTAAGATGCAGGCCTCTGTGTTGTGATGACACAGGTCTCACAGGGGACCGTAAGAACGAAGGAGGCAAATGAACCTAATTCTCTCGTGGAGTCCCAGTAAGTAGGAAGAACCCATTTGGAAGTGCTCATATTCGTACACTCGGTGGTACCCTAACTATCTTATTGCCGCTTTCAGAACTGCCCAAGGAATTGTTGAATACTGAATGTTAGAGAATTATTTCAAAAAGACTTTGAATTCCTGGGAAGATGGCCGTTAGATAAAGTATTAGATTAGTCATTTAATGTGCTTTAATTTCTCTCATTATATGGCAAGCAGGAATTGAAAATGGTTTAGCCTATAAATCCATTTAATCTAATTTGTAATCTAAAGCACCAGATTTCCTTTCTGCATTACCAGTGTGTGTTTAGGTACAAAGCTTCCTTCTGAGCAATGGGAAATCATCAGAGGAGGGGCTGAGCCCTCAATTTGCTTAAATTTTGGTTGAACAAATACAACAAACATAAACAGAAAAACACCTATAAACTGGGAAGTCAGGGCCCAGGATGCTGGTTCTGGATCTCGCACTGATAAATTGTTTGAGCCTGAACTTCCAGCTCCCAAATGACTTAATTCTGCTTTCTAAATATGAATTAACATACAGTAAAAATAGCTGAAGGCATAAAAAACAGTGTTCAGAACTGTGGCTTAAGAAAGACTCAGTTGTAGGAATGGCGGTAGCAGTAGTTCAGTACCTAACATGTATTGTGTGCTTTGACTGTGGGCCAAGCACTGTGCTTAACACTTCAAAGCATCTGTCACTTCAACCTTAAAACGATCCTATGTAGTAAGTCATATTAGAAGGCTCACTTTACAAATAAAGACACTGAGGCATGGAGGGTTTCAGTCCTTTCCCCAGGTTACACAGCTAGAGTAGTTGGTCATATATCTCTAAGGTAATTTATCTTAGAGACGTTTTCTAAGGGGAACTTGGAGGTCAAAGTTTTAGGAGACGATTAATGAAAGCCTGGGAAGTCCTATTAAGGTTGGAATGGAGGATAGACCCCTTCAACAGGCTGCAAAATCACTTATTTCACTCATCTCTACTAACAGAACTCTGTTTCAAGTCATCATTTTCTCCTGTCAGAGCTCATCAGCTCTACAGACAACCCCACTAGGTCTCTTACCACAACCACCCCAAGACAATTTTCACACTATGGCCAGAGTGGTCTTTCCAAAACACAAATCTAATCTGTCAATATATTGATAAATATTTGCCTGTTGAATACACAAAAGGTGTATTCACTTAATAAATACACAAAAGGTCATGAGGAGTCCACCCATGCTGGAGAACCAATCGTTGATGGAGAGGAGGAAGTGGGTGGGAGAGGGAAGAGAGAGAGAGAGAGAGAGAGAGAGAGAGAGAGACAGAGACAGAGAGAGAGAACGAGAATGAGAATGAGAATAATAGTGGAAGCTGAGCCAGGAAATGACATTATAAAAACTGAGAAAAAGAAACCCCAGGAGTTGTTTGTAGAACAGAATTGCATGGGGCGGGCTGGTGGCAGCTGTGGGCAGGAAACAGAGGGTGGTGGCTGTCTTCCAGGGTGGGGTTGATGGAGACCAGGGTGGGAGCTGCACAGTTTGACACAGAGGCTTCAACTGGGAAACATATCTAGGGAAACAATTTAGGCATTTGGGAAAGGACTAAATGACAGGAAAATGAATAAGGAAAGATTAACCATGACATTATATGGATCTGAGGGACGCTCACAGATGAACAAAGCAAATAAATCTCAGTGCATTATTCCTTTAGCACCATAACTATCAAGAATTTCAGAGGAAATCTACTTACGGCAAGTCCTAATTTTCTCAAACTCTTCTACATTTATTACATTTATGATGTTTCTATCATAAACCAAACTTTTAATTAGAAATCATTCCTAGCAAACAAAAGAATTTTCAAAGATAAAATTCCTAGAACTGATTGGTTATTGAAATCTTTGAGTAATCCATTTGTCATATGTTTTATTATTTCAATAACCTCAGGTTATAGCTATCCTTTTATATTATACATACCCTTAGGGTATAAATCATTGCCTGTATTTCATCTTCATATTATTTAACTATGCCAATATGAATAATCACTTCATCTTAATTTGAAACTCAAATTATATAAGAATTTTTGGAGAAGTGCTTATAATATATGAGGCATATTCTTTTAATTCTCAACTTACTGGTCCAGAAGGGAAATACATAGTATTTTGTTCAGTACTACTTTCCATTTTAGGTCAGGATACAACTCAGAAAAAACAAATATCACTTCAATCTCACATCTGACTAGGCAAATCTTTACTTTCCAATATGGATTATTTTTGGTTCAGTGAGTTTTATTTCAATTCTTCCCCTGCTACATCTAGTTTCACAGTATGATTAATGTCTGAACTTTCCTTGTCTTCCCCACAGTTACCTTGAGAACTTACAGTGTTAGATCTATTCACTCAATATAAGGGTAAAATGAAGATTCCATCTTGAATGTAAATATTGCTCTTAAAAATGCACAGATCCACAGGGTGTGGTGGCACGCCTGTAATCCCAGCACTTTGGGAGGCCAAAGTGGGTAGATCACTTGAGGTCAGGAATTCAAGACCAGCCTGGCCAAGATGGTAAAACCCCATCTCTACTAAAAATACAAAAGTTAGCCTGGTGTGGTGGCGACCCCTGTAATCGCAGCTACTCGTGCTATTATAATATGCCAAGGTTTATTTGCTTTGTCCATCTGTCAGGGCCCCTCAGATCCATATAATGTCATGGTTAATCTTTCCTTATTCGTTTTCCTGTCATTTGGCCCTTTCTCAAGGGAGGCTGAGGCAGGAGAATTGCTTGACTCTGGGAGAGGGAGGTTGCAGTGAGCTGAGACTCTGCCCCTGCACTTCAGCCTAGGTGGCAGAGGGAGATTCTGTCTCAAAAAAAATGTGCACATATCTCCATTACTAATTATGTGTTGATTATTTTTAGATGATACTGCATAGAATAGTGCCATATGGTATATCACTTCTTACCTGTTAATACGATTTGGCTTTGTGTCACCACCCAAATCTCATGTTGAATTGGAGAAGAGGCCTGGTAGGAGGTGACTGGATCATGCGGGCAGATTTCCCCTTGCTATTTTCATGATAATGAGTGAGTTCTCATGAGATCTAATGGTTTAAAAGTGTATAGTACTTCCCCCTTCGCTCTCTCTCTCTTTCCCTCTCTCCTGCTACCATGCTAAGGAAGTGCTTGCTTCCCCTTCACCTTATGCCATAATTGTAAGTTTCCTGAGGCCTCCTAGCCATGCTTCCTGTTAAGCCTGTGGAACTGTGAGTCAATTTAACCTCTTTTCTTCATAAATTACCCGGTCTCAGGTAGTTCTTTATAGCAGGATGAGAATGGACTAATACACCTATACTTTCAAGGTATAGGTTATGAAAAGTATCAGATTAACATTACAAATTAAACCCTCTATTTAAAGATGTCAGAATGACTGAATATGATTCTCTTACTGATTTATAATCTCAGTTCTCAAAAAAGCCACTTCTAAAAATGTGAGTAATTTTCACGGAGCGATAATATAAACTAGAACTTCCAACTTAAAATAGTCATTTATACAGAGAACACTGACAGCAAGTTGTTTCAAATGATCAACTTGAGAAACCACCAGACATATCTCCTGTGAATTCCCTTATAACCCACAAGAATTCACTTCTCTAAATCTGAAAGCAGAGCTGCTTATGGAAAGTCCCAATTTTCAGGATTAGCAATATTCAAACACTCATTCTTGCTATTCAAACCTATAGACCTTTGTAGTCAAACTATACTGCCATCATAAAATGAGAAAGCCATTTATTTCTGGCTTTTGGGACATATGAAAATGGCAGTTGAGCCTGGATTCTTTACAAGCTTCAACAGGCGTTGCTGAGAGATGTTGAGAGCAGCATTGGCATCCAACAGGCCGACATTGTAAACCTGGCTCAGTAACCTGTGGGCTCAGCTGGTCCACTCTCTTCTGCCAATATCATGATCCAAATACACAGAACTTTTTCCATTTCTTTTAATCAGCCAGTACCCCTCTCACTTCCAGGCTTGCAGACACATGTTTTAGTTTATTTGCCTGGAATACTCTCTGTCTCCTTACAGCTCAGCTAATACCTCTTGTCTTTCAAGTTTCAGCTTAAAGGTCACTTACCTATTCAATGAAGTTTTCTTTGCACACCAGGTTAGATTCCTCCTGATACATATTCCCTTGGCTCTCTACCCTAAAATAACAAATATAACACTGTATTGTAATTAATTTGTTAATGTGTTTGCCCTCCAGATTGTAAGCTCTGTTAAGGGCCAAGAACTATCTATCTCTAGGGCCTAATAGTGTCTGGAAGGAAGTAGGTGCTTAATGAATATCTGTCAAATGAAGAGATGAATAAAAGGTTGTCTGTGTAATGTAAACTTAGTTGCTTATCATTTTGAGACTTGCTTTGTGTGGGCTGTTCCAATAATTAAAAAGATAATGACATAGAGTATTTAATTCTAAAAATTACAAGTATCATAAATGAAAGCTATATTTATCCAAGAAGCTTGCACACATGCATGAGGCCATGTTGGGAAAGATAATAACAAACCTGAAAAGCTGTTGGAGCCAGTCACAGGCTACCTGAAAATGCCTAAGCTCAGAGAGTCTCAAGTGCACATTTCTCCAGTAAATGTCAAACTCAATTGCCATGTCAGCCCTTGAATACAAATTTTGCTGTCCCATAATATTTCAAAACACTTTTTCATGTTATCCTTAGTGTGAACCTCACATTTTAGTTAGAAATATTAAGAAACACAAACAAGCCATAGGCTGCTTTGTGTCATAGTAATAGGTTTCCTTGTCATCTCCCCACAACTGAAGGGAAATGGCTGAAAGGCGAGATTTTTTTTATGTTTGCCCAAAATTTATTTTATAAGAAAAACTTTTTTGCTTAAAAAAAAGAATAAAGGTATGAAAGTGGTAAGCTCAGCAGGGAAGAGGCCCTTATACTTCTCTAAAGCCTGCCTGCTTGAGGAGGGAAAGCAGGAACCCAGGGGCAGGGGAGAGGATCTCTTCAGCAATGATGATGACCACTGTAACCTCCTGGCCCAGGGTTCCCAGGATACTGAGTAAGGGGCCCAGAGGCTCTAAACCCAGCTGTGAGAATGCCTCTTGGCTGGGCCTCATCAAGGCCTCCAGGACCTCCATGCAAGAGAAGATGGAAAAAAAAGAGAAAAAAGGTGACAGAAAGAGAAATTCAGAACTGGTGCTTGGTTTTGTGGACACAGTGACTGACCTGAGTAAGAGCAACAGACAGGTGGCCTCTGTTACGAGGACCCCAGCTGCCTGGGCAGATGGCTCCAGAATGAGATGGCCTTCTGCTACACCCAGGCATCCCCACAAGACAACATCCTTGGTCCTCGACACGCCTCAAGCCCCCAGTCTTGATGAGTTCCCCATGAAATACTCACTGAGCCCTGGTATTGGCTACATGACCCACGACACTGAGGACCATAAAGTGGCCAGCATGGATTCCATCAGGAACCTGATAGTGTCCCCACCTGTCAAGGTCCAAGGGAAAGAGCACCCCCTGGGCAGAGTCCTCACTGGCAGTAGCTTCTACCCCAGCGTGGAGGGCCGGGCCATGAGTAAGACCCTCCGAGACTTCCTCTATGCCTAGCAGGTCCAAGAGCCGGTGGAGCTCTACTCAGATTGGCTAATGACTGGCCACGTGGATGACTTCATGTGTTTCATCCCCACAGATGAGAAGAGTGAGGGCAAAAAGGGCTTCTAGCTGCTTCTGGCCAGCCCCGGCACCTGCTACAAACTCTTCCAAGAGAAACAGAAGGAAGGCTATGGTGATGCTCTTCTGTTTAGTGGAGTTAGAGCAGATCAGCTCCTATCTAACAGAAGGGAAGCCAAAACCATCGACCAACTTCTGGCTGATGAAAGCCTGAGGAAGCAGAATGAATATGTGGAGAAATGGATTCACTTGAACCATCATGAAGACAGAGCTGGGCCTAGTGGAGCAGGATATCATTGAGATTCCCCAGCTGTTCTGCTTGGAGAAGCTGACTAATGTCCCCTCTGATCAGCAGCCCAAGAGGCTCTTCACGAGGCCATACTTCCCTAACCTGCTGCAGATGATTGTGATGGGCAAGAACCTGGGAATCCCCATAACTTTTGGGCTCCAAATCAAGGGCACCTGCTGCCTGGAAGAAAAGATGCACTGCTTGCTGGAGCCCCTGGGCTTCAAGTGCACCTTCATCAGTGACTTTGACTGCTACCTGGCAGACGTCAGAGACATCTGTGCCTGTGCCACCATCTGCCAGGTGCCCTTTGCCTTCAAATGGTGGAAGATGGTACCTTAGACCCAGGCCCTGGAGCTGCCAGCTCTGCCCCAGCATGGATGGCCCATGTCACCATGCAACAGCAAGACTCTTTGCCAAGTAGAGGAGGCTGGAGAGTCGACCAACACAACCCTTTCTTCCCCATCCACCCTGACCCTTGGACCCCGTAGGATGGCAAATGCTGCCAGCTTGAACCCCTGTGGGGAAAAGATGGAAAAGTCTTCAGCCAAGAGGCATTTGCTAAATAGCCAATAAAGCGCTGGCGGTCGTGAATGCAAAAAATGTACCTTCTTTGTATTGACAGAACACCTAGTCCAGACATTTACATTT